>UXGD01000745.1:0-47795 GCA_900474315.1 Torymus auratus
GAAAAGACCAAGACAAGAGAGAAATTTTAAAGAATTTCCAAGAGCGAGACAATAATTACAGAAATATTGTATTATCTAGAGTTATGTCGGGTCGGCCTCATTAAGAATACTGTTGTTTCTATTTGTATATAAATTCAAGATAACGCGGTATATGTATATATATCTTTCCGGATTTCAGTATACCGTATTCGTTGATTAACTATATTAATCAAAAATACAGCTCTTCCCCGTATATAAATGACTAATTTTATGCAAATATAGAGAATAAATACACGCGTATTATACTAGCGGTATAATATGCTTTGGATATAGACGATTGCAAAGCCGTTGCACCATACTTACGAGGCCGCAATCAACAAAGTCATTTCCTAGAAACGCAAAGCTCTCCTCCATACCCAGACGCGCGTCACCGGCCGCGTCATTTCGCGCCAGACTGTACACTACTACTCGCAGCCGCCGAACAATCGCGTCTATAACGTATAGACGTACATATATACACGGTCGCGGCTTGGAGACGACGACGCGTGGGCGTCGGATCATAATCGCGCGCATAAGGAGGCCGCGAGTGATTCAGACGGGCTTTTTCGCCTGTATATATACACATGCGAGGGGGTGGCGCGCGAAAAATCGGCACGCGCGCACGATACTTTCCAGCCGCGCGGCGCTTGCCTGCGCGCACGGGTTCAATCGCCGTTAGAACAATGACGAGGACAATAGATGCGTGCATACATGCGCGCCTGCGCGCGTGCGTTTACCGATATAATGATTTTCATGAATGGACCGCGATGAAGCTTGGCATTTGAGGGATTGAGATTTTTTTCGACGAGGCGCGGGCGATGTATAATGAAGTCGCGGCTAACGTATCTGGTAATGTCGGACGTGACGGTGCCGAGTTCGATAGCGGATCGCGCTAAGGGACGTGATGTAGTTGCGTAAGAACAAGAGTATAAGACTTTTTTGACAATGAAAGTTTTCTCCGATGAGTGGCTAATGTGATGCAAGAAGAAAAGAGGATGGTAATGGTGGTACCTCGTAGATATATTTTTTGAACGCCCGTAATCCTTATGTAAAAAAAGCTTGGATGTTATATTAGGCGTTGCCTGATGATCGTTACTCGAGAAATTGATTCGGTACATTGAAGCACTCGCTTTCGTTTTGTTATTAAATTCTCAGATTAACTTGGCAATGGAACTTGATTAATTCGTAAGTGGCGATGCAGTTAACGGTGAAATGAAAAAATATCAATCATTTTGAATGATCGCCTAATATATTTCACTCTAACAGTAGTAATACTCTTAAAGTGTAAAAACAATTTGTACATATACATTAAACAAATGACTATCAACATTAGAGGACACGCTAAGTGCATGAAAAAAGTCCCATAATGATCTCTCGCGCTAGAGCGATAAATCACCGAGGCATCAACGACACGCCAAATTAAAATCTCCATCCACCGCGCATCAATCCACTGCGTTTCCCTACACTGCTTCCGCTATATATACTCGCTGTCTCACAATAACCAAATCACTGTGATGCTACTCTCACATTATACGGTGAAAAAAATGATTTTTACAGTTACGCTGCCCCCGTCGCGCAACCCCGCGAGTATAGCGCGCATATCTAGGCAGGATCGCGACATTAGCTGCGCGCGGCACGTGAGAGAGAGCCGGTCGCGAACTAAGTGCGCCGGTGTGCACACTCGATGTCTCTTGACGCTCGCGAGTCGTCGCGTGAGCTCGCGCATATAGCCTGTCATTGTTATACCTCACGGCGCGCTTCCCTCATTTCGTCGAGTATAGGCAGTGCTATACACGTGCAGCACAGAACCGCAGCTCAATGACGCTTCGCGTGGCGAATTAACGACGGGGTAATGAGGCTCACGAGCTTGCGGATCTTTTCCAGTTCCCCTCGATTTTTTTTCTCTGTCGGCGTGAGTGTGCGCTCTTTAGCCGATGTACCGTAAGGTGCAACAACGCTCTGTGTACGTGTGTATAATGGCAGAGAGAGAGAGAGACAGAGACCGAAAAAAGGAGGCGTGTGTGTGTATGTAAGATACGTGTTAACGTGCCACGCGAGGGCAGAGTTCTCGAGAGCAACAATACAATGGGCGCTAAGTATTTCGCGCGAACGCGAGTTTGGTCTACGAGATAGCGCTCGTGATGTCGAATGTGTTTGTACGACTGCGGATCTTTTTATTCGACGGGCGATTGAGCGCGATTGTTTGTTTTCTCGCGCGGCAGGAAAGAGTCGGCTTCGTTTATGGCGCCCGCTCTGTGAATCAATTTGGGCGCGAAGTCGACGCTGTGTCTGCGAGAGTCTCGGTTAACGGGATCGGCACGAGATGCGAGGGAGAGTCGTGTTAACCCACTGATGTGTGTATATGTGTAGGCCTGGGGTTTTTTTACGAGATTAGACGTTGATGTGAATGGGTGGTGTGGAAATTGCATGATTCAAGAGAGGCGAATCGTGTTGCCTCGCTGGAAAAATAATATACAAGAAAGTTTCTGGAAATATAATGCTGGCATGAGCTTTGATCCCGATGAACGTGAGGATTTAGCATAACGTTTCATGGAGATTTAACTGGAATGTATACGACTTTTAGCGTCATTTACTGATAGATTTGATTATACGGAAGAAGAGCTGTAATGGTGATGGAACATCAGATTTTGAGATGAAGCCATCGATTTAAATCGTATAAATATTTTATAAATTCACTTAGAATCTCGTAATTCGACGTTTCACTTTCAAGGGGCAATGTAACTTGCAACGAGAAAAATTCGGAGAGAAGCGGAAACCTTAACATACCACGTCATTTTAACGAAATCAATGTGAAAGTTTCAAATATATAATATAAACGCGCGCCTCGAATAATTCAATATGCGATTATTATATTTCAAGAGAAATTCTTGAGAAAAATTATAGTGAAAGTTAGGATAACCCTGCAAAGACCTCTGCAAAAATGACTTAGTAATAACCCGAATGTCCCGTGGCAAAAACTGAAGTAGGTGCTAATAAAAATTAAGGAACGGTCATAAAAATGTTTTCTTTTCTGTAAGGTCAATTTCATCCGTACCCTCGTCAGTTTTAAAAATTACAGACTTTCACGATAATTCCTCGAAAGATCGTCTTTAACTCGCAAATTGAGAAGATTGCCAATTCATTTTTCAAATTCCGTTGGTCAACTCAACCTAACCCTTCGTCTTATTAAACCTTCACACCCATCAGCTGTACGGATTTCGACACTGGATAATTCATATCGAGCACCAGTGTGTTTTCTTTTTTTCGTATTGTATAAGCAGTCCCTTGTCTCGAAGGCCAGTTGGTCGACTGGCGAAGCGGATCCACCCAACGGTTTATGATCTCGCGCCGTTTTATAGCTCGCATATATATACACGCAGGGCTCGGCGAGCTGTTTCACCTGGGCCTTTCCCGCGCTGCCACCGAATCCTTTCTCTCCCTTCGAAAACTGGACTAAAGCAGTCCGGTTCTTCTGAGCATCGACTGAATCCTCTTAATTTCACCCATGGCCCGAATTGTATATACGTGCATCATTATTTTAACTCTAGACTCTTGCGTTCGCAAACCCATAACCCTCTCGAACTTAATTAGCGGCTTTTGGCATTAATTACAATTACATGCTACACATTTAGCGGCTAGCGGTCGCTCAACTTGGGCTTACGGATAAACAGTGTTTTTTTCGCGTACCTCGCAAATTGCGGCAAAGTACCAAAAAAAAAGCTTTCTGGAGGAGAAAGCACAAGTCCGTTGAGCTTTTGGACCGGTTGTCAATGAGTCGTGTTTTCTTTTTTCCCTGTCAATATTTTGATTACTTAATAAAGTTCGCATCTTTAAATTAATATGAAAAAAATCAACAAGTTTCTTATTCGAAAGTAAAACTTTTTCACGTGTCGAATATGACTATATTTAATTTTAATTATCCGAACAACAAGTTTCTTTCCGTAAAAAAAAGAACAGTAATGAACTTTTTCCATTTCACACTATAAATGTCCATTTTTTAGTCAGATACAATAAAACGCAATGGCCATACCAGGCGCGATTGAGCGCGATTAAAACATAAACCGGAGCCACAGCAGCTGCTGCCGAATATATAAAAAGCGCCGCTTCCCGGACCACAGCGACAGATGCTATATACACCGACCCGGCGCTTCCTTTGAATTCACGGCCTCTATATACTGGTCCAACCTCGTTCCCTCGTGCAGCCTAGTGATTAGCCACGTGCAGCGCTCGCGACCCACACCTACTCTCTCGCGCACTCGTCACTCCCGTTCTCTCCGAAAGAGAGGCGCGCGCGTTTTCTCGCTCTGGAGCAAACACGCGATCGCGCCTGGTCCTTATAAAGAAGTCGCGCGCACTTCAAGACGGATCGCCTACTGCTCGCGTTTTTACGCGAGCGCGCACAGTAGCACGAGGTCGGCTGAGTTCACGCGCGTGCGCAGCGCGGGAGAGAAGAGGTTCCCGGTAGTAGTGGCCTGAGTGAAATCGGGACGACGATGCGCCGCGGCGTGCCGAGATAGCGAGCGCTAATAAGAGAAGCTGTGTGTAAGGTAGCGCACTTACTTATACTACTCCTATTGCTTTACGTGTAGCAGTGTCTGCTCGGGAAGAGAGGAGAGCAGCTGGTCGCGTGCCGATCTCTCGCTGCAGTGCGCGGCACCTTCTTCTTTTTTTTCAGCGCCCGCGGGCGGCCGTTTTCCATTTTCAACGGGGGAATAGGGAGAGAGTGGGGAATAGAGCGGATGCTGGTGCCTGGCTCGTCGTCGCGGCTAATTGGCTACGCGGGATTGAACGCGGGCAAGACCGTTTCGGACTTATTTGGTATTGCGCGCCGACGGTGGAGAACAAATTTTCCGCGTGTCCTGGCGGTTTGACGATTTTTACGAAAGAGTAATCGTAACACACTATTTGAGGCTCGCTTGCATTTCGCGATGCAGTTACCAACTGAACTGCAACTAGGTACTGCACGGTCAGACATTCCTACGAAATTGACCGATCTCGTTATATGCTACTTCGGGCAATATGTCTGCACCCTCTAGGTCTACTTGATTTATGAAAATTTGCAAAATAATGGTTTTACTTTCAACCAGGTATATTATACGCGGAAAATAATATAATTATACTCATTTGCATATATTTACTTAAATTAATCATTTATATAATGTGCTGTTGAATGGCACGTTAAAGACCCGCAGTACACACCGTGTGATTGATGCACTGCATGCAGCATTGAAAAGAGGCTAGGTCACTCGGACAGAAAACGTTATGCCGCTAGCAATGAGAGTTTTCTCATACTGATTCTTAAGAATATCAATAAAAACGACTCTCAAGAACGCAGTGTCGTAAATCGCGCTATCTACAATCGCGTCGCTTCTTTTCAAACCCTTGGATATGCTTTACTTGATCGTTTTCTCCGAAATTTCAGCGAACGGATGAACTGTAGACATCCGGCGGAGGAAGCATCTGTCAGGACCTGTCTTCTGATTGCACATTAGTGAAATATTAGCCCTCCGGCTTGAGAATATATATATATAAAACACGTTCACAACAGGATGTTCTCTTTCGTCAGGTGCACGCTGTTGAGAACAATTCTAGCTGACAGAATCTTTTTTGACTATAACAAGCCCACAGTGTATTACAATCAATCGTATTTTAAATATCTCCACGTTCTATTTGCATTTGAAACTATTATTCATTCGTGTATTACAAAAGGATTCCATTACACGCGAAGAGAAAGCCAGACGCAGCTCGCGAGTTTGCTTTTGAAAAATTAACTAATTGATTCTGTAGCCTGCGTGAAATTCCGCCATAAAGTACACGAAAAATGCATTGCACCGGTGCGACGAGAGCCACCATTTTAAATTAGAAACGCGAAACGGGAGAGGGAGTCGACGAGTCGCGTGCCGTTGCGCGCGCCGCACGCACTACCTTATAGACGTGCACAAAGGTGCGCCGCCTGCATGTTTTTCACCTGGGCTTTGCCATTTTCAGCGCTGGAACTTCTTATTTGCTAATAGCATTGCGCGCACCGATCGGAGAAGCGAGACAGAGACGGAGAGAAAGAGAGAGAGAGAAAGACTTTCCAGAAGAAAATGCAGTTTTTTTTCTCTCTCGACCTTTCACGAAGACGATTTATCACTTCGCATGAGTAGACTTTCCATTGAAAAACCACGAAATTTTTCATATGTCATTAGCGTATAAAATGCTCGTAGATCTTGCGATGTATGATGTATCGGTGTTATGTTTCGACCGGTCGTCGTTAGTTGTAACGCAGAAATTATTTAAGCGTAAGTCGGTCTTCGAGGTATCTTGATATTTCTGGGAAAGCTTGTGTACATGAAAATTAGAAAAGTTGATTTTTGGAAGTGTTACAGGAACGAATTAAATGGATTTTGTTACAACTCTAAAAACTTGTGATCAAGTTTCAATGTCACATCGAATTAAAGGTTGCGGGTAGAACCTAATCTTATAAAGAGCCTTATACGGATAATTGAATTTTTATGAGGTTATTAAGAGAATGATTAATTGGTTTGAAAATGTTTTGACGCTGATGACTTCTATGTTGACTCTCCTGAAACGCTCGTTCCCTGCGTGTCACTTCACTCAGCGCGCCACTTGCAACACCGACTTTTATAATTATATGAATTTTATGCTATTGTTTCGAAATAATTTACTCTGTACAATTTTCTATCATCTATAGGTATAAACGTTCTAAAAAACTCAGAGTAAGTCCAAACTCTGACCTCAAAAAGGCTAGACCAGAGGCGCTGTTTCATTAAATAAAGTGAAACAAATAAAACTCCATTACTCGCGCCGTAAACGTCTGTAGCTCCAATAAAACCGGGTAAAAACTCGATAAAACTCCCACTAGAAACCTCACGTAGAAACTCGGGATCTCGCGAGAACTCCTCCTGTGTACACACACTGTATGCACACGCCGACGCGAACGTGCACGATGGTAACGCACATGCATGTCCTGCGAGAGAGAAGATTTGGCGAGTCACGGGGCAAGTACACGCGTAGTATATGCCTATATACTCTCCCTCTCTCTTTCTCTCTCCCTTTCTCTACATTTGCACCGTCGTGCCGTGGCCGTCGATTATCTCAGCCCCGGGATCTTGCGTTTCGTGCATTCATAATGACCTTGGGTTCGCCGCGCTCCGTTCCACACACTCTACAGCCTCTGCCCCTCTCTCTCTCTGGGCACACACTGCCCACGCGTTGTGTGTGTGTGTCTGCCCTGCGCGCTTCTTTTTTTCTCGCTTTCTTCCTCTCCTTCTACTCGGCTTTTTTTGTCTTTTTTCCAAGGGTTCTCTCAACCTTGCCCTGTTCTTGTTTTTCGACGGCGGCGCGCCGCGGCGAGTTGAGGAAGAGCGACTGGCCAAAAACGATACAAAAGGAATGCCGAAAGAGAGAAAGAGAGAGAGAGGAGAAGGAAGATATACTTGGTGGCGTCGACTACTCTCGAAGAGTCTCGCGCGCGCGTGCGACGAAGACGACGACTCCAAAAATATCGCGTGCTTTGAAAACCGAGCCAGTCCAGTAACCTGCGTGCGAGGGCCTCTCTCTATCTCTCTCTCTGTCTCTCTCTCTTTCTCTGTCTCGCTTTCGTGCGCTGATTCTCTCTGGCACGAGGCTGTACGATTATATATGCGGCGTATCTCCTACTTTATGTATGCAGGGTCCGAAATTCGAAATTCTATAAAGATTTCGCGGGGCTTTGGGGGGAAGTCTGCAGAAAGCTCATAATTTGTAGATTCTATTATATTAAGTTTGAATGAAGCCATATTCTTGAGAAATGAAGATGTTGTGTATTTGGTTTCTTTAAAGAAAAATTAGAACGAAATATTTAACAACAAAGTCTGCCTATTTATTTATGTTATATAATTGTCCTTTGGCATAACAATATACGAATACTGGTCTAAAAATGTGAAAACGAAAGCATTTGCATGAAATCCAGCAATTCTAGGTATGCGATTAGAGAAAACACTGTTTCCAGCAAAATTGCCAATTTTCCTAGTGTATTTGTGCCACATAACTTTGAAGTTGTCCAATTATTTTCTCTTGGACAGCTAAATGGTCATTCGAGTGCGAAACTACAGATGTGTCCTATATTTCGCTGAGAATAACACAAAGATATCGCATTCGCTTTGTACTGCAACAATTCTTTTCTTGTGTGCAGTCAACTTTTACTGAAATATATTACTTTTTTCATTGTAATTATTTACGAGTCAATACAGTTATTCCAATGTTCTTCAAGGGACTTTTTATTTTGATGGAAAAGAGTAACAACCACAAATGCGTGAATATCACTTGAAATGAATGGAACATTTCTCAAAGAAATGGAGAGTACATAAACTTCATTTCTCTTTTTTAAAACAGGATTTCAAATATTTATACAGACTTTCGTACTCGTGAAAAGAATATTTTATATCTCATCAAAAGTTGTTATTGCATTTTACGTTTTCGATTCTTCCTTCTTTGGTTGGATGTTATTAGTTTACATTTTAAAAAATATAAGAGAAGAGAAAATTAAAAATTAATCTCGAAAAAAACGTAGTTTTAAATTGATTTCATCCATACTAAAATTTTCATTTTCATAACGATATAATGGCTATCCTTCTGCAGACATTCAGTAGTATTTTTTACGGCTTTTTAACGGATTTAATAAATTTAAATAATTATAATTGGTATGGCGATGCCAATGTTACAAAGTAACTATTTACAATGGAATTTCTTCTTTGAACATTTACGCTCTAAAATTCTGTATAATACACCAGGCAACTAATTTGCTAGAACAAACAGAAAAACTTGAAGCTACAAGATCTCTGTAAATAGCGCACACGTGTACTAATGTTCTGCCGCATAAACTATTACATAACTATATATGCCTTTATATAGTTTTATTAAAAAATAATATCAATTTTCATATTAAAATAGTTAATTTTATAGTAATGCTTGTTATAAAACAGTTATATCGCACCAAAAGAAACCTTCCAAGGCTTCCTCTTAATGGCCCTCGGGGAAACACGTTCCAGCCATCGGCGTATATATAATCGTCGCCCCATTGAAGTGCCGCGCTATTAATAAGAGTGCACGATAATTTACACACATACCTTGGGCACGTGCCTACTTAACAACGGAAACCGCTGGTTTCACCCTTTACCATTTTCTCGGCACGATTTCGTGGTCCCCGGAAACGAGGATTTCGCAGAGAGAAAGAGACGTGACAATGACAACACCAACATCAATGCGAAAGAGGGTCATCGAGCCGCTCTTTAGTGTTGATTATTGCTCGCAGAAGAGCAGAGAGAGTTATTTTCTCGAGATTTTTTCCGACGAAACGATGAGGGGAAGACGCTCGTCCCGCAGATTTCACACTTAATGCCATGCCTTAACGGTGAGTATGGCATTACGGATTTTTTATCTTAATAACGTTGTCATTGTTCGTTGTCGTAAGCAGAGTAATTATAACTTTCTTAACTGAAGAGTTTTTTTCAGACTCCGTTCGCGGAACCTCGAGATTCGTTTGTAATACGCGTGAGTAGACGCCGTGTATAAAAGGGAAGTATGTCTTGATAGAGTTTTAAAGAACCTCGTTTGAATGGATTTTTTCATTCAGGACGTCGAGAGCATTGTGGTTGTTCAATCACGTCTCAATGATACTCGACAATTTCTATTCGGTAAAGAATTTCTTGAAGATCATCTATTTCTTCTTTTTTACGCATTTCGCCATAGCTATATTGCGAATATTTGTTTATAGTTCCCTAAATGGTAAGGTTCTTGAAACTAAAATTATGTAATAAAATTTTCTTATTGAAACTAAAATAATAGTAGTTAAAAATATCAATTGAGTTTTATGCATACTTGAAATCATAATTATACTTTATATTGTTGAAGTATTTTTTGTTTGTGAGTCTGGTAACATCTTTTACAATATTTCGGTCGAATATTTTTCCCAGCGTATTAACTTTTTACGAACGGTTTGTTTGACAAATAAACCGTTTTAAGTATTTACTTAATTTTTACGAGCACATAAAAGTTAATTATTTTTAAATTAGTAATATTTAGGGCAATTTTACAAAAATTAGAAAGCCCGGCGATGCGTGCCTATAAATTTCACTGTCAAAACTTGCAATATTTGAAATAATAACCCTGCGGCGTTCAAAATTTGCATCTTTGCACCGGGATCACTACTGCTCAATTAAGTTCTCCTTTCACCTTTAATAACATTCGAAAATTACTTCGGTAATTTACGTGTCGGTGCGACCAATTAAACTCAACGTACAGAAAATAAAAATATCTAACTTGAGATAATCACTGAACGAGCTTCAGTTATAAACGCGACAATATCCATACGAACTGAAAGTTTTTGACTCCACTGTGCCTAACGAATATTCGATGATGTCATTACGACATAGACTATTTATAGATATTAGTTAATCAAAAAGAAAATTATGATTTTATTTTGAATCTCTAAGAATTATTATACAATTTGTTAGAGTGATTACTATTGTGATTATTTCAGAAACCTTATCTTACGATGTTATGAAACGTTAATATAGTGAAAATGTGATATTTTGCTTTTTATTATATAGTGGCTTGAAATCTAATTAGTTAAACCAAAGTTTAAATAATATTTTCTACGTACATTCATATAATTCTTCTCTTTTTATCGTAAACGAGAAATATATGCAAGTCACTGAAATCTCAAATTATTATTCCTTATATGTAAAAATATATGGTCGCATGGGAAAATGCAAATCCACTTGGTAAGTCGAAGGTTCGTGAGCAAAACGGCTTTGAAATAAAAATTGTATGCAATAAATCTTATAAAAGTGTCACGCTATTAGATTAAATCTATAAGTTTACAGTCAAATAAAGTACTGTAGCAGCATACGTCTTATCATATACCTTCCTGAAGGAAAAAACGATATTAACATTTATTTGAATATTTTTTATTCTTGAAAATATATCTATTATCAGATATAACGTAAAGTCTATTTTGGTATTTAATCACAAGTTGAAAATAGAAAAGTATATTTAATGATATTAAAATGTACCGTGAAAATAATTCAATCAATTAATTCTTTATCTATCACGCGTAAAAAAACATCACTAAAACCATTCTTTTCGATCTATGCGAACGAAACTTTTTTTGTTCAAATGTTTATTCCAATCAACCAGTACTGGTTTGAAATTCATGATATTCTGAATCAAGGGTGAAACCAGGAGTCGAACTAATTACCGAGCTAATCACAACAGCTTTCACGCTGGCCACGAGCACATCGACGTTCCGGCATACTCCCAACGCACCTTGCAAATTAAAATCCCGTCCGCGCGGATCGAAGAATTTAAAGTGCAAGTGGCGCACGACGAGCACACGCAGCTCATAATTCTCATTAGCCGTGACTCGGCTCGAACGACGACGTTTGACGAGCTGCTGCATGCTACCCGTATATAATAATCCCGGACAAACTAAATTTCTCTCCAGCTCGCTAACGACACTTATATACACGCACGCACGCATATACACTTCTGCGCGTGTATCCCTTACGCACCGTAAACGCATTTTTCCACGGGCGGCCCCTCGCTCGCGCGCGCGCGCGTAAATCAATCAAAACGACGTATCCGACGGCGCATCGGCCTCGCGCGCGCGCGAGCCACTCTTTTTCCCGCGAGAAAACCGTTGAATCGCGCGCGCAACGTCCAGCGCGATGCGGCCGGCCAGATAATCAGCGCGGCGAGAGGATATTACAGGCCGCCGCCGCCGCCGCTGCTCCGGATCCTGCCACCGCTCCAGAAGTGTGTGTATATATATGTATAGAGGCAGGATACCCTCGATTTATTAGCCGATTGCGCGCCGCGCGGAAATTTTGCGTCCGCGCGGTGCTCGCATAGTGGCCATTGTGTGGGCGAGTGCGGCGAAGACGAATGTCCCCGGGGGCTATATATATCGGCGTTTAGCCGCGGCTAGAACGCCGACGACGACGACACACACACCGACGCTCGTCGCACGATGACGTGTGTACGTGGAACGCGAGGCACACACGCGGCGCGCTGAAAGGGACGACTGTGTCGCGACCGCGTGAGAGACGACTATAGTAGCGGCGACGATTTTTCGATGCGTGGGAGCGCATGGTGTTGTTTTTATATACACTATGATTATTTTAATATACAATCCTCAAATTTAAGTATTTCCATGTATATAGAAATTTTACCAGCAGTCTTCAATAATATAATTTCAAAATAAGTACATAAAAATGTCGAGGTGTGAGTTCTGAGTGCAGAGGCAATTATTTTGAGTAAACAAATAATCTCCACGTTTTAAAAAGTTTTGAAAAGTTGAAAACCAGCGTTGTATATCCCATGTATATGCCAATATTTTTCATTTAATATGATGGAAACCAAAAATAGAAGCCTATAGTTGCTCCATTCGCGCATGCATTGTTTAGTTTGTGACTCATACACGCATGCACAGCAGGTTTACGGAGAAACGGTTTCGAAGCAGCTGCCTACTTCAATATAACATCTAACTATAAGCATCCTGGAACATTCCGCCCGTTTTCACGTAATACAACGGCTCTCAAATGTACTCCTATAAAATGGTATATACTACATTTTATAACCGACCTTATATATATCGAAATAACTTCAACTATAACTTGACTATACCCACGCGAGATATATTTTTTTTTTTAATTTTAAAAATGAAAGTTTGTATATACTTGTATAATGAAGAATGCGTTGATACCCAGCAATTCGCCATTTGAAAGCCGTAGCGACAATCGAACACACGATCCCCACTGGTGTAAAACAAACAAAAAGCTGCCTAATAACATAGCGCGCGCGTACATATATACACTCGACATGGTCTCGCGCAGGCGCTCGTAATGATACACCAATTACCGTATAGCTGGCGCACATCTCGACACCGAGTAGTCGTGTGCATGCAGCGCAGATGCGATTCCCTCCTTAACGATCTCCGCCTCGAATCAGCGGCCATCGGCATCACAACCTGTCCTCGCGTCATCCTCCGCGTAAATCAACGCGCGAAATTCGCAGTCTATGATCGCGCGTCTCTATAGCAGAGACTAGCATTCGCGGAAAGCTAAGATTGCCGCGCGGCTACATCGGGAGCGGATGCATCGCTACAACGCGATAAACGAGGCGGCTAATTCGCAAGAGTGAGAGAGAGAGAAAGAGAGATAGCGTCGGCCTCCTAATCGGACTATTACTTTGCCGTGTGGATATGAGCGCGGCTCGCGCGCAATGAGGCGGTCGCTCGTTTTCTCTCTTTCTCTCCCTCTCCTTTAGCGGTGCATCGGCCGCGCGCGCGCGCGTTTGTGGGTACATGCATACCATAGCTTTCCGCGGTCGTAGCTCGAGCTCTCTCGGGGAGTTATTATGCAACGCGGGAATACGCGTAAGTTTAAAGCGATGCGCTCGTGGATACGTTTGTCCTCGTCCCCTACTTCATGCTGTCTTCGTACTGTTAGCGAGGGGACGTTTTTACGAGGTATAAGCTAGGATCGCACGGTATCACTGCGTGCGGGTTCCCGCTGACGAAATGGAAGCTCTGTACGCGCGCGATGCTTCGGTTTGTTTATGGTAGATGCGTGGCTGTAAATTGGCGCTGATTAAAGTTGCCGAAGCGCAGTTAAGATTGCATATTGCTCCGCGGCATCGGCCTTTCAATGGGGCTTAAATAATTTTGTTCTTCATTCAAAGAACCCGCTGCCTTTTGACCCATTAAAAAAGCCATTCGAATATTGGTACACGTTTCAATAACTTTTTGAATCGGCAATAATTATTCTCTATTCCTTAATACCATTGGATAATTATGAAAATAATCCGAGACTTTTGAGTTGAAAACTAATATAATTTTATATTTTATACTTTATATAATTGCATTGAACTTGAAAGTTCCATTTACGAACAATTTAACAATTAAAAACTTTTGAAACAAAAACATTATAAATTCTTGAAGAGTTTCTTTTAAATACCCGTTGAAAAAAGCGTAAGTGTTTCCCTGACACCCATCATGATAAAAACTTGTCAGGATACCCACCTATTATCTGGAAAAGGTATTAAATTCTCATGTCTTTATTAGTGACACGAGGTATTACAACGAAGTTTAAAAAACTAGACTTGGCTTCCTCGAAGACAAAAAGACAAGGAGAACGGGAGCAGTTACTGCGAGCAAAGTGATTACGAAGAAGTTCAACGTTCCAAACAAAAATGTTTAGTAATTATTTCCAGCGATACCTTGTTTTTCTTTCTATATAGACTCTAATAATCGATCAGTTCGGTGTCACAACTGAGCGTAAACAACAAAATGATAAATCTTATTCTATCCTATTTTATTTCCTATAAATGGAAATATCTTATTTTCGAGCACTATTCTCTATAATAATTTTCGTGTATAGTGAAACCCCCGTACAATAACTGAATCTGCTACATTTTCATTAATATTCTGTAAAGTGTGGAGTAAACTTTAGGTGATGCACCTCACATCCATGCATCATCCTGAACCACTCGATTAGCAATATCTAAACGACCTATCTCTAAATTTTTCGAATTCCCCTGTCTAGCGCAGCACTGCCGCCTCCTCCACTCGTGTTTCCCATATATATAAACGCGCCTCATATACTTACATATATACGCGGCTGCAGGTGCGTGCACCTTGCTTGCGTAGCGGATCCGTCTTACCGCGGGATTTTTGCGAACGCGAGTGCGTCGAACCCCATTTCCCGAGATCTATCCGCTCGCCTTGCCAAGAGCAGCTGCTGCTATGTCCCCAATGCGGTTTCGATCCAATTCTGCCGCGCGCGTGTGCGAGCGCTAACCGTTCGACGCGCGAGAGGCGATCGGCCATCATTTTTTTGCTCCCGTTTGAAATTACTCGAATGCTTTTTATAGACCGACAGAGGCCGCTCGTATGGGCGAAAGAGAGAATTTCTGCCGTGATTACATGAAATATGATGAGATTTCTAAGATGGAGCGTATATACACAGTGCAGGCGTTTTTTGTACTGGTTCTATTTAAGTGAGATTAATATCGGAGTGCAAAATTGCTGGCTGTGTTACTAAAAAGTGTAACATTGTTGTGTGATATTGATGATTCCAAATTATAGGTTTCTGTTTCGAGCTTTAAATATAGAAATCGAATATAGCGTTAATGTTGCTCCGAATTCCTGGGGATTAAGTTTCACCTCGTGTGTGAATTAAATTTAGAATTGATTTCAGCGTGGAAATTTTCTCTATAGGGAAAATCGAAAAGATGTGTATCGAGTATATGTTGAAAGGTCTTATCAAAGCCGCACTCAAGCATTGCAAGAGCGATTTTCGAAACAATGTAAAACTCCCACAGCTTGCAACATCTCCTCCTCCTCCTTCTCGATGCGAACTGTAATTTTCTTTATCTCGCTAAACTTGAATTAGATTACAGTTTTCTCCCAATGCCAAGCCTCTCGTAAAATACACACAGCGCGGTTCTCTATCGACATGCAATAACAATAAAACACCGGCCGACCCATATATCGGGCGCGAGGTGAAAAAAGAATTAAAGCTCGCAGCTTATCGCATACTCGCACAATATAACGACGGAGCTCGGCGTCGAGAAAATCCCAATAAAACCTCGCCTTAAAAATCACGCGTGTCTCTTCTCTCTCTCGAACTTGGCCGCTATAAATCGCGCTTACACGTTTTATAAAACTTGCGGCTATCTGCTTACAATAGGGGGGACTGTACGTATATGTATACACACGTATTATCGCGCGGCAGTTGCCTTTTTCGCTATCAATGACAAATTCGATGATTAAGACGCGAACGAGCTCTGCTTTCTCCAACGGCGTGAGCTGCAAGGGGAATTGGGATTTGTATCATACGCGAGCGCGCGACAAGAGTAATAGTGTTCGCGCGCCGTGGAAACGTCGCTGATGTATAGCCATGGTGCGTGTTGTGCGAAAGTTTCAGAGCCAGTTCAAATGGGTACGACTGTAACGAAGTAATTGATACGCTGCTTTACTAAGACCATGACTATTCTCAATAGGCACTTTTAGAGTATATATTCAGACTGTCGTCTGTTTCAACAATTTCGTTGATATATAAGGCGCGCCACGAAGATATCGTTTATAGTTGGAAAAAATATTGAATAGACAATATTTTATTTTTCAAAAGGTAATTTCCAAAGCGATTGTGCAACGTTATGACCTGTTTCAGTTTCTGTAGGTATATAAGGTCTTTGAAATTTATGGAAACTCTGATTTCCCAATAGGATTTATCTTTAAATGGATGTATATTATGTTTACGGTTGCGTTTCACAATAGTTTCGTACAGCAGGATATGTTCAACGAACCATTATACAAAAAATATTATATAGCAAAAAAATGATGACAAAAACTATTTCTTTTTATTTGTTTTGTTTACATGTTTTTAAAATATACACTTTTATACTTTTTGAATATAAATTTATAATTTATATTTTTTTTCTGTTTCAGGTGAGTAACGATACCTTTCAGTCACATAAGTATGCCTCTTGTTTTTGCTAACTCTGGTAAGTTGTGAACAATATTTTGTGTAAGATTTTATTTATGTAAATCTATATAGTTTAAGATTTACATGAATACAAAAAGTTGAAGAACGATTTTATAATTAATGTGCCATCAGTTACTCAGGTAATAAATCGTTTTATAAATTTTAAGCCTTATTGTGAAATAGTTTTCCTCACTTTTGAGTTATTGCCTTGCGGCCAATAGAACGTATATAATCCATAAACTTTCATTACTTTACGAGTATAATAGGTAGATTCGTTGAATTGATTTATGATTCATATAATACATTCTGAAGGTCACATTTACGAATCAAATAACTTTCACATTAAATAATACTTCAAAATCAATCTTCAATTGAAATTTTAATCATTTTAAATAAAATAATCAACAATCGCAAGTTGAATTACCTTCGAAAATTGAAATTTTCATAATAATATTTCAATAATTTTAATTACCTTTTAGTTAGATGTAATAATTTTGATTATTAAACATAAAAATTCAGTTACTGCTATAACAATACGCCGACGAGAGATTATCCAATGATTCATATATATGCACCCGATAAAACCTACCGAACGGGAAGTATCTTTCACCAAACGAAAGATAATACGATTTGCAGCCGGCACGCAGCCTCTCACTCTATAATGATCAAAGATGAACGTGAACTTTCGCAAGACAAACAAAACGCTCCGAGATCGTCCGAGTTTCCGCGCACTCATATTAAATACCCTCGATGTGCGTGCGCGTGCCCTATAACTATCTTTCTCTCTGCCTCTCTTTCTCGGCGGAAAGATACGCGTGTATGAGCGCACTTCAGCGCGGATCCGCATTAAGATTATTGCGAGTAGCCGCACACTGCCCTGCCCGCCCCTCTTTCCGTCGCCGGCGCGCGCTTGATTTACGCCCTCGATTCGCGCGCTCGCGTCGCGTCTTATCTCGCTCGCCCATCCGCTTCCTTTCCGGCGAAATCCGCCCGCACGGCGCGACGCGTTGCTAAAATCAACGGGTCACATCGATCACCGCGCCTATATAAGCATATAGGACCTTTTGCGGGACTGTCGGCTCGCCGCGCGGATGTGTGCATGCTTGTGTATATATGTATGGTGAAGATACTCAATCGAGGAAGTTTTAACGATTTCTATCGAGATTTTTAGAACGGGAGGAGAAACTTTAGAGTGTGGCTGGTGGGCTTCGAAGAGATTGACAGTTTGGTTTTAGTTTTAGATCTTATTAGATAATATGAGAACAGGCGATATAAATTTCAAGGAAATAATCATATGAATAGTGAAACATATTTTTATTAGTAATAATATTTATGGTTTTATCTGATAAATTGAAGTGGACATTGCATCGAAAAGAAATGTTATCTTTTATTACGCAGTTTCAACGGCTCAGCTGTTTTTTTCAGATAAATATATGAAAAACAGACAAATTTTCCCTAACTATAAAACTACGTTATCATAGTAGTTTAAGTTTTATTCGTTTCAAATCCTTATATAGTAAGCAACTTATCATTCAAATACTACTACAACATTTTCAAACGTTTTTCGTATGATTACAATTTCACAATCATAAACTTACCTATATACTACATGATTTATGTTTAAACATGACAAGTATATATAATTTCTTTTCGTAATAATCATCTTTTGTCTGTACGTCTAATAATTTTGTCAACGGCAGTAGCTGTATTTTGAAGGAAAAATAACTACCACAATGGTACAAAATCGAGAACAACGACACAACAAAGCGCTACCTGAACTTACAGCCGATAAATCATCATTCGAAAGTCCTCGAGAAAGTCACTTCTCGTCATTTTTTCCGTTTGACATCTTCTTCTATATACCTGCAAACGCATTAAAACCATATCGATTCATACACCTGGCGTAGTTGACACTTACTCGATACAATCCCACTCACCTATACTTCTTTCTCTCGTTCCCTCTGTATACTATTCTCTCTCGTTATGCCGAGAGCTCGTATAGATATATATATGTACGCCGAGTCTCATATAGTTACGTGCAACTTCTGGATCTATAAAAAATATCTGGCGGGAGCTTATCGATGTAAACCATCACCCGGAAGTGGTACGCGTTTCAGTGGCGAGCGCCATCTTTCTCTCTTTCTCTCTCTCTCTCTCTTAAAGTGAAAGTGCAAGGAGACGAATCGATGATGCATCGAGGAACCCTGGCCACTCGCATCCCGTGGGAGTACTTTATGTGTGTACTTATAAATATATGTATTTACGCTATAGCAGTTCTCTGTCCCTATCGAGAGATCAATAGATAGGCTGCGACTGGGCCCTTGATAGTACATTGAAACTAACCGGTGTACATGTATATCTGTACGAGGAGAAGTGAAAATATATTGTAAGAATTTCTATAGGCGCTCTATTGGCCAGGCGTATATAGGATGTGTATCTGATGTATTGTGCATACGTGAAAGGCTCGTATCGCGGGCGCGGGAGAAAAATTGCGATGCAACGAATGTTCAATGGCACTGTTTTTCCATGGGTCTTGCCTATGTCAAATCGGCTTCATTGTTGCACGTTTTTTGCCTATTAAGTCCATAGATCATCAGATTTCAGTTCCAAGTTTCTATATAGGTTTTACTTTTGCATGTTCTCTAGTCGTTCATTTTTTTTAAACAATACATAAAAATCTCTTTAGCAAGTTAAAATATGCTCGACAAGATTGTTTTACTAAGGTAATTAATTTTTATGAATCTTTAAATAATCATAAAATCTGTTAATGTCATCATTAAAACTGGCCCATACTTGGTTTGGTAAATAAACGTTTTTTCGAATTTATTTCTTGTTTTATTAAAAATATTAGTGCCTAAATGAACATGATTTTTATTAAGCAATAAATGCAGGAGAAATTTTTTTAAGAGAAAGAACTAATATTTAAAAAATAAGTACCTGTTCTTAATGAGCAAAGCTAAAGATCTGATGTAAATATAGTAAGAGTTATGACCGATCAACATTTTAAAGATTCGCGCTATAAAAACTTTCACAAATAAATGAATATATACGATTTCGGTATGTATAGATCTTGTATAAAAATGAAAATTTATACTCTATCGAAGTATGCTAATTTGTTCCAATAAATTAACCCTAAAAAATTAATGGGTAGAACTCATAGTTATTCTAAATATTTCACTAAACTGCATAACTACGAGATATGAATATGATATAATAAACCTATTAATTATGATCTTGACTATAGAAATATGTATATTACTTTAAAACATGGATAGCTCATTATTAAAGATCATTTATCCTGTGATAGTGATTATATAGAGAATAAACTTTTGATTTGATAAATTGTTATATTTTATAAAAAGTTTAATGATAATCAATTCACCCCCATATATACTAAATCTTAAAAAAAAAAAAAAATTCCAGCAAAAACTATAAAATTTTTTACGTAACTTGCAACAACTTTACATATGTCCAACCGGTGATTTATTACAAAAGGCGGCGAGCATTTCAAACAAGGTAGAAAACACCGTTTCTACGATCAGTCCGACAGCCTAAAAAGGAAACTCTCAGACACTCGAAGGATCGCGCACAACAAATCATTCGCGATGCACTTTATTACGAAACCGCGAGATAACAGTAAAAGAAGCGTAATACAATCATCGAAGCTCGGCAAGACAATGAAAAAAAATGCTCCCGAGCAAATGCAAGTGCACGATTCCTGGTAAAATTTCCCTTTCGGCGCGCACATATAACCCAAGTGAGCGCGCTTCACTCGCCGGCGCACTTTACGTACACGGTATACACGACGTCGGTCGCCGACGACTACTGTAAATCCAGTTGCGCCACTCGTTTATCTTCGCGCCGAGGGCATACGTATATATAGGAATATATATGCGTGTATATGCGCGCACAGTGGAATAAGTAATGGTCGGCAGAGAGGCGGAGAATCCTCAGACTCTCAAAATTCGTTATGCGGAAGAGAGCGAGCGAGCGGACTTTTCGTGGATTTGATTTATGAAGGGCTCGCAGAGGCCACTCTCTCTCTCGAATATGAGATCGATACCGGAGATATAGGCGGCGCAACATTGTATACACACTATAATATACGCCTCCGGCATAATGCCCCACTGTTTGCAGCCATCGAGAGCCTTTGTTTCGTATATATAGGAACGCGTGTGGCGCGTGCGCGAGAGGATATATTTTTCATTGTGACATCGAACGAGGTCTCGAAATGAGAGCCACCGACGCATCGACTCCTATCGATGTCGGATAAATTGGATTTTCTCTTGTCTACGCGGATGTTTTCGTATAGGGTTATATCCCGTTCGCGCCTATAGATGAAAGCCGTACCTTTGAAGGTCCGTTACATGTTTTAGTCTCTCATTGATGTGCCCATTGATCAGAATTTGTTTCTCCTATTGATGTTTCGATATAGATCTGTTTCGATTTATTTCCTACAGAATTGTTATTATATTATTGGTACTTAACGGGTTCTGATGAACATTCAAATTTTTATTTCTACCAAACAATTCTTGCAGTTTTTTAATTTAGTTTATGAAATGGAAATTTCAGAAACTACTAACGTACGTCAGTTTGACTATACACAATTATTTCAACCGAATTTATTTTTTAAACTATAAATAGAGTTTATAACTTTCAATTAAATATACTACTCATTGCGTTGATTATTGATTATTGATTATTAATCTATCTGACAAAGTCATGAATCTTAAAACCCATATCTCAAGTAGATGCAGCATCTCAAATTGATTTTAAATCACATTTCGCCCTCAATTGCCTCTATATTCATCAAAAGCACAAGACTACCCTTGTTCTCCAGATGCATCTAATCAAAGTTCATTTCTATTTACCGTAAGACTATTCATAATGTCCATTTTTTACAATATTATACTTAATTTGTCCAACAATATTATGGGAAAGCAGGTTACACATACAGCATCTAGCTAACAATGAAGAATGTTTTTAAAATCTTGAAGTTCCACCACTAGCCTTCACATTCCCGTCCAAACAAACGACGTTACTTATACACAAGTCAAAAAAAACCGACGATAGAAAACGTATAGCGCAGCACGACTCAGAGTGCGTTCCCCCCAGTGATGTCAGCTCGCAAGCAAAAACGATGAAATAAAGAAACGCGCAGACACGCGTAAAGATCGCGAAGAGTGCGTGCTCTTGAAAGAGGCCAAGTTTCTCGCCGCGGAGAGCGAGAGAGAAAGAGAGAGACCACCCTGACCCTGGCCGTCGCCGTCTTCGTCGCGTGAACATTGCATCACATACGTGTAAAGCAGCAATCCACGGCGGCGGCGGCGGCACGAGGGAAAAGCAGACCTATGTATCTTTTCGCGATAGGCGCGCGCGCATTATGCGCTTTCGTGCTTTTATTTTCTCGGTAAACGAAAATTTATTATCGCCGCGGGTATGTAGATTAGATTTTCGTTTTGATTAATTCCAGGATACCGTATATATACGCGTGCGCGCGCTTATATATATCTGCATGTTTGTACTGCCGCGCCGCGCAAGAGAGAATTGATTAAGCGCGGGATTTGATTTTGATTTATGAATGTAGTGGCCGCGGAGTAGCGTGAAATATATAATGAAAATCGACCGCTGGAGCAGCGAGGAATTAGTGGAATATATAGAGTATGTGCGGGTGTATTTTCAGAGGTGTGGTGTGTGTGCTACGGAGTCTCGCTTCTTTTTTTTTATTCTCACAAGTGGAGGCTTTTCTTTGCGTGAGCATCCGCGTAAAAATAGCCCTTCAAAATAGATCTCTCGTCGTCGTTAATCGGCGGGTGCTGAGTGTAGTCTAGGAAGAAGAATTTGAATGAAAGACGGACGGCGACGAGAAGATACACGTGAGTGGCAAAGACAATGAGAGAACGTTTCCAATTTTTTTTACAAAACTTTCAGTTTTATTTTCTATGCTGTGTTCAGCATTTTGAATCAAAGTTTTCTATTAACAAAATACAGCATAAATTAATCACGTTTCGGTTTGATTTATTTAACTTTATTATCTATACATAAGATTTTAGTGATTTTACATATTTTAACAACACACATATATTATTAAAAATAAAAACAAAAATTGTTTTAAATTTATGTAGTTGTAGTAGTCGCTACAATACCATTTACACAGTTAGACACGGCTGTAATTGACAAAAAAGAATAAGACAATACAGTCATGAATTAACTGGCGGCCGAAGCTTATAAAGAATTCATTGCGTCATTCAGAACATAATCGCAAATAAAACTACAAGACGACGACGACTACAATCTTCCTTTATTACAAATGTAATTACATCATGTATATAAATACATTGCTAATAATTCTTAACAAAATGTTTAGTTCTCGTTGTCCAATTAAATCTTGATTAACCTTTACAATCACACTGTTCCAAAAGTATATAATACGTCTACATAAAATTTAACAAATTACGTACGTCATATTAACAACAACAAAAGGCGCATTTACGGCCCATTACAAAAACTTTTAATGCCTCACAATCATATCGTAACTATCGGCATTAAATTCCAGCTCATCTCCCGCCGCTACTCGTGAAAATGCATTCACAAGCCGTGCGCGCATTGTCATACAGAGTGGGCGGCACTTTGGCCCTGTAAGATCGAAAGTCGCTTCGCGAAGACGAAAACACTACTTATACGCTCGCGCGCGCGCGCATCCGGTGCACAATGGGCAAAGGTTATAAAAAATAAAGTTCCGCGTAGGTCACCGAACGACCAATAAAGATAAAACCCAATTTAAAACACAATAAAGCCGGCGCTTTGACGAGTGCGCGCGCACGCGGCTCGCCGAAAAGACGACTCATTAAACAGCCGTATGCGCGTGTACGGCCTATAAGTAAGTATATAAGTATGCAGCCGCGAACAAAGCCGCATAATGCGCGCGCGAATTTTCTCCCGCGTGCGCGCCGCGTATATAGCTTCCTTTAGCGCCTCCGAAGCGTCAAGAGAGAGAGAGAATGAGAGGAAGACCTTCGTAAAATCCGTTGAAATCTTACTATGCCATTGCAGTTCTCTCACTCACTCTTCTGCTCTTCCTCCGCACGCTTGCACGCTTCGCGCGTCCCCTCGTCGCTCTTTCCCCCTTTTTTTCTCTCTTCTTTCCCTTTTGCTTTGCGCTCTTTGCGCGCAGTTCGTCGTATAGCTCGCGCGTCCCCTACTCTCACGCGCGCGCGCCATTCTGGCTGATCGAGCATCCGTGACCAAGAGTGTGTTGCCCTTTCTAGCCCTGGCACTGCGGGATGCGCGCCGCCACCGACGCCGCCGCCGCTGTTATATAGCTCTTTCTCTCTCTCGCTTTAATCGCGCTAATATATCGTTTTGTCGCCCGACGAGATGTGCGCGCGGTTTAACGAGTCGCGCGTGCAGACCACGTCTAAATTTGCGGGGACATGCGCCCGGCTGCACGCACGCATTGCGCGACATTAGCGGCTCTAATGGACTTTCGTCAGGTGATTTCTTTCAAATGCGGAGGCAGAGGAGTCGACGGATGATTCATTTTGCAAATTGCACGTCATAAAAATTTCCATGTTTTAGGGATGATTGATTGTTTCACAAAGAAGGAAATAACAGTAGTTTTAAATAAATATATGATTTGGATAAATTTAGATCGATCGGAGTCAGAAGAAAATACAATTTTAAGGTGGGTTTTCGAAACAAGGAAAATCCATTTCACAGACGAGAGGATTACATGTAAAATCTCTATTAAAATTTATGAAAGTGGAGCTTGAAATCTTATTCAAAATGGATATATACCCCTTGTTCTAGAGTTAATCCTATAGTATTATTGTTTTGTATTTTTATAAAAAAAAAAAAAAAAAAAAAAACAACATGACTTGAAACTTAAACCCTTCCTTTTGTTCTATTCGAGTTCTATAAATAAAAATTGTGTAACTCTTTTACAGGCTTATTCACTTACACAGTACAGCCCAACAGTGCACTATTCGTCGCTATCAATTAAGATAATGAGAATTAGTCAAAGTTACGTAAAATCCCGATCATTCATTTCCATTATATAGGAAAAGACAAAAAAGCTCGAGATATAGCCTCTTCCCTGCCAAACATCCGCTTGAAGAACCTCGAAGCCAGCTTCCTGAAACAATAAAGCTCGCGTAGCCGATCGTAAACGTTGTCAAAGGCGCGCGCGCATCCAGTCCGGCTTCCTCTTCCCATTATGCGCCTATATATGCGCGCCCTCTTATAAAACTCGGCCTATTGAAATATCGCGTTGGCGTCGTATAGTGTACATATACCCTAGAAAAGTCCATGGCCGGCGGCCCTCAGCGCTCTCTGGAAAGCCATTTGAACGTCGTTGCAGAAGGGTACATATGTGCGATATGCACGGTGCACTGCACGCAGGAAGCGCGCGTTATACATATACACCATAAGCTCGTCTACGAGCACGGAGCTATTTATAACGCTCGGTGCGCAGTCCGCGCCTCTATATACGAGTTCACCAATTGTATTTCATTGGAGCTCGTTCGCTTCTTTCGCTCTCCCTCGCGCGCGGGTTTATGTATATATGCCCGCGCTTCGTGTATATGAGTGTGCACCGCGTGACAGAGGCTAGAGCGTGTGAGAGCTATTATATACGGCTGACTCGCGTCCCTCATCGGCCTCGTCGAATCTATACGTCGAGAATTGTGAATGCCCTTCTCTCCCTGATATTTATTTATATACCGGTTTTGGTGTAAGGGTTATGTATATAGGAGGGAAAGGGTGACATGCTGAGAGAAAACACAATCATTGAAATGGGTGAGAAATTCGATCGTTTATTTTCATAATATTTTTTTCAAAGTGTTTGGATATTTGATGACAGTGTGATAGAAAGTTTCTAGCATTTGCTTATTTGGTCTTGGATCGACTGACTTGGTGGTTTCTCTACTCTTATCGATGGCCGAGTGTGTATAGCTTATTCCACGTGACTTGGAGGGCTAGAAAAAGCTTCCAAGCTGTATTAATTAATAAATTGATGATATACCTATATATTTATTATTATTAATTTACATATATGTCTTTTTAAATATCATTTGACATTTAGCTATTCAATCTGCTGTAACAGTAATATAAATGGTGCTAATTGTAATCTACAACCAGCATATTTAACTTATTATTCAACATGCGTAAATGCGTTATCAATCCATTTATTTTTACATAAGTGTAAAGATAAATACTATTAAGTCGCAGTTAATAATATAGCGTAAAACAGCAAAATTATCTATGGAATTATGCATATATATTTCACTTTAAAATACAGCAGTATATGACACCAGAGGTAAGATACTGCATTGAATAAAATTAAAAAGGCGTCAAGTTTGTTTGATAAGACAAATAGCATTCGAGGACTGACTTCCTTATAATACCATAATCCGCACTTCCCTTATCCAGTAACAAGTACCCGTATGTAAGCCAGCTTAATCGCCTTATACGTATTTACTTCCGTGCGTTGTTCAATGAAATAGAAACAATTTTTATTCAAATTGCAGTAGAAAGTACCATTGCACTATTGCGACCACTTTATAAATGAAATAAACTTTAACGACTTCACTTTATTATTTGATATTTTAACTCGCATATACAATATATATCTTTTACGAATTAAATTAAGAGTATAACCATTTGTTCTTTATATTTTTAGATTTCTAATAATATTGTAATGTATATCTTTATACATATAATATTTAATATTTAATTATTTATTGGTCGCAACGAGTTAGTTACACTCATTTGTCTTCAATCATATATACATAGAAATGAACATTTTTGTTCCAACTTTTACTTTCACTCGAAAACAGACTACACTACTTGCTATCAATGAAGAATGAACTCCTTGAGCTAATCGCTAGTAACACCGCCTAGAAAACTACCACCTCAATGGAGCAGCTTCGCATGCCTCAATAATTCACGCTCTCGCTCCTCGCGCTTTATCGGGCCCACATAAAGGCGAGAGACTACACTCGGCGAAATTTATACCGCGCTCGCGACGACGTACGCCCCAAAGCATACGCGTGATATCATATCCGAGGCGCGCGAATAGGCGTCGAGAAGCGCGTGGTCGTTGAGTGCCGATAACTATATATACATGTGTGCCGTACAACTCGTTCCGTCTCTTTCTCTCTATACCTCTCTGTACGTATATCTATGACGGATTCGCTTATCGACCGGCACTGCGGCGCATCAACGGCGTCCCTGCATTTTTCGCACGCGAGGAGAGCCGGCCGATGAGTTATCGTCGCGTCGGCGACTCTCTGGTGTCTTGCCCGCGCGTTTTATCGCGATTATGCTTAACTAATTTCTCGCATCTTTTTTCTTCCGCGCTTCCGAGATTTATGATTATTATACGTGGTGGGTATGTATAAAGCGTATAGGTATTCTTCGAATCTCAATGCACGCGTGTAAGTATACGACTTTGTGGGCGGGCGAAAATCTAATTTCGATACGGGAGATACACGGAGGCGATAATTGAGATGAACCTGAGAGGATGTATCGTTGTACAGTGCAGCTCTGAACATCCCATGCATGTATATATATATCCTAGCTGTAGGATAATTATTCATGAGAAGAGATAGCATTGTGTTGATCGTCCGCTCCTCGCGATTAGCCGAGCGAAGTGTGTATTTTTGTGCTCTCTCTCTCTCTCTCTCTCTGAGGAACGGGATTTTGTGATGCTCGCGCGAGCCCATTTGCATATCAAGGAGGTCACGTGCATTTGATATAGAAATTAAGCGGAAACGGACACGCGCCCGCGTAGACAGTGCTTTACCTTGTCGAGGCAACGGTGACTATATGAATTTAAGTTATCGTTGACTTCGAGAAGACAGTCCTTGACACCGATACTTCCTTGTATTCAGAAGGTTCAAGTGAGGGGTCCCCAAAATCGCATGAATGATGTTTTTATAGCAGAGTTCTAAAAGGTTTTACTACTTCCTCACGGTGTTGAAAGGTCTGACATAGATTTTAGTTTTCAGCTCTTTTATTCGGTCGCTCTTCAATGTACATACTTATAAAGACTGTATCTATTTAACGCGTTATCACTTTTATTTTTAAAGCGGTACACTTGATGTATAAACTGGTATTAATTAATATTTATTTATAAATGCGTGTGTAATTATAGGAATGATGTTTGTTTTTTTTTCTTTAATGTAAAAATGTATTCAAGTATAGATGGATTTCTAATGAATTAATTATGAAAAGTATATGTAAATTGAAATATTTGAAAACCTATCAAATTCTATTTCTAACTAAATTTTTGTTTTTCTTTTTGTTGCAGGTGAGTGTGAAATCATGAAAACACATCATCTATAATTATTTCCACATATATTGGTAAGCCTTATCAATTCCATATATAATCACAAATTGAATTGATAAAGAAAACGACCGCTAAAGTAGCTTGACTATAATTTACTTTAAGAAATTCACAGACTTTTAACTTAAAATAAACCAGACTACTAGTGCAACAAAAACACTTCTCTAACATGGTAATCTGTTACACGTAATTTCAACGCCACAACTTTCACATATCCGTAAACCACCCGCAACATTATAATATTTTGTAGTTTCTGTCAGTACAACCACTTACTTGTATACTTATACCAGCAGCCAGTGCGAGGCACACATGCGCGACCAATTAAAGTGAAAACGCGAACGCGGGTGCGCACACACACAAATATATATGCATATAATAATGTCTGGCCACGAGAACATAGCCGGCCAGTATTCGCGAGAACATAAGCGATGAAGTAATTGACATAATCGCACATTTAATTGACGGCCGATGTTCCCCCACTTATCGTCGGTGGTCGCGTAGGCGGTTTCGCCCGATTCTCGCCCGACTTCTCTTTCTCTATTTCAATCTCTCGCGTATAGGCGGCCGCCGTGTGTATTACGTTACAGATCTGCTGGATCGCGATCTCCTCCGCTCCCCTTTGGTATATCGCGGTAACGCGAATTACTATCCGGTTTCATATTCGGATAATGGAAAAACAAGCAGCGGCCGAGGAATTGTTTTACTCGAGCCGCGGCTATATTTTTCCCCCGGCCTCTCGTGTCGGACAACGCCTTATTCGATGTAATATTGGCGGCTAGCGTACACAGCCAACTCGAACCCTTCTTTTCTTCCTCTTACGTGTATAACGTTGTATACCCCACGTGCGCAGGTTCGTTTCATAATGTTTGCACTTTATGGATTATAAGGTATGTATACCCTGAATTATTGTGCAATTCGCGAGTTCGTTTTCAGGAGAGCGCGCAATATACGCAGTGCACGCCATTAGAATGCATTATTATTTCGTTGTTTGCGTATAGCGGTAAATCGCCGCGATTAGATGCATTATTTTTCGCGCGAGCAGTTTTTCGCGCGCGCGTATAACGATGTGAAATATCACGCCGCGCGCAATTATCCTCGAGAAGCCGTAAAGCTCGCCGTTGTTTATGGCGTGTATATATATATACGAGAACGTGGTCGACGCTAACGAAAGTTCAAGCGACTTTTCACGATGTAGGTATATACTATATATATATACGCGAGATTACCATGGAGTTGCGTAACGTAGTTTCTTCAACGATTTTTCCCCGCCGTGTCTCGTTTTTTCCTTAAAAAAAAATACACGAAGAAAATCCTATGGCCACTTTATAAGGCCTTTGTATGCAAACGCGATATTTCGCCGTAATCTTATGCGCTGCGGCTGATGCTCGTCCTTTCACTAGCATGAATATCCTGGTGAAAATAAGACTCGTCGATCACACCGAGAAGGGTAATCTCCATTGTTGTGAAAATGTCTGTGGATTTTTTTGAGAGCTCTTGTGAAGAAGCGAAATTATACACGGACGCTGAGCGAAACAATTTGTGTTTCCATTTAACTAATGCTTTTTACATTCGAAACCATCCTTGGTTTAAACTCACCTGTTATAACGCCGTCAATTTAGTTAATTTTACTCGTATCGCAAAAGAATAATCGTCCATAAACATTTTTACTCTTTATTTTTATTCTTTATACACTGCCGTCGACTTTCTAATAAAGAAGGCATGCTGTAATCATAAAAACGTTTTACGATAATTTCTTTGCATGCTTTTAACGACGTTGATTGTTTTTTTTTATAATAAAGCTTTTCAGAAATAATTATATTTAATTGTTAAATTGAGCATTATTCATATCTTATTACACGTAAAATTTATATCGCAGTATGCAAACTAAACAAAGGAGTCGTTAAAATTCTTATCGATAATTATGTTATCTATAAGTATATACAAACTTCTTTTAATATAATGTTAATGCAATAACTGTCATTTTGAAAAGTTAAAAGTATTGTAAATAAAATAATTATTCATTTCATTTCGAAACTGATGCAATTTAGCATTGTCTTCGTGAGAATGATGTCCGTATGCAGCATTAAAAATCAAATTAAACAATTACATAAATTGCGTAACTTTTCTAAAAATATTGATCACATAACACATCGAATTACATTTTTCCAAGTATTAAATTTTCTGTACATCATTCATTTGTATTTCATTATAATGAAAGAAAATCGTTTTCTTTTTCAATGTTTGCATTCAAAATAAAAATGTATTTACTCATTCATCGTAATTGCAATAATAACAAATACAATATATAAGAATAGACTGCTCCCAAAGCCAGGTAACGCATCAGATTTAATTATTTCTTCGGCGCACAACCGGCGCAGACAATCGATCATTATTACCTGGAACGATAACAACAATAAGTGATAGAATGTGTCATTGAACATAACACTGTATCTCAAAATTAACAAGCAGCTTTCGAACGCGCACTTTCTATCAACATAACAAACAATACGCGAAAACACGCGCAATTCTCTCGTACACCCTTCATCGAGAAATGATTTATGAGCGCGGCCCGGCGAATCGGATAAAGTCATCGCTTCTTGCTCACGCCGCCGCGCGATGACGAAATCAGCAGAGGCACAGACGCTCGCACTGCCATTCTCGTGAGGCGACTTAATCTCATTACGTATCGCTCCCGCGCACTCCTCCTTTCTCTCGAACCTACATTACACGCGAGCACTAGTCAGCAAAGACGAAAAGAAAAATGGATAATCCGATATAAAGCAGGAGAGGTCCCGTGCATGGCATAGTTATTACAGACGTCTCCTCGCATTTGGAGTTCATGTGCAGACTCTCACTCCCAGTGAAAAAAAGAGAGAGATTCACAAGATTCCACTAACGCGCCACACGCAATTATTTCACGAGCGCGCAGGCGAGGAAAGAGAAAGGTTTTATAATTTACGGCATCATCGCGCTTCTGCCGCTTTATCGAAAGGAGTGGCACTCAACGATCATCCAGTGATCGCGCTCGATCAATTTTCGCACTTTCACGAGATCACTACAGGCTCTTTTCCAAGGGCGCCTGATTGCCCTGTATGTGTGTGTGTATACACGCACGCCCAGATAAGCGTGGATTTGATGTGTAGCCGGAGATTTGCGGTGCGCCAGCCTCGTTAAACCCGTAACGAGTGCGCTTCGCGGCGCGGTTTTCTTTTTGTTTCGGGAAAACGAGTTGTGCGGAGCTCAGGCTTTTTTCTCTAAGATAAATTATAGTGAAATTTTTAATCCTAATGAGCTAGTTGCAAGTACTACACGCTAGGCTGGAAATAAAGTGCTTCGAGTTATGCACACGAGTCTGCGGCCTGTGTATGTGCTCTCGGTCATTTTTTTAGCGGAGCGCGTGCACTGGAGGAAATAGTTCTCAAGAAATTTCATCGCGATACGTGCCGACACTCAGATACTGGGTTATTGTATTCATAACTTACAGATAATTGCCGGAAAAGTGTAGTGATTATGCGCTTAAGATTCTTCGACCAAAATTTATCGTAAGAAAAGTCGTTAAGTATTTAAACGAAAGATATATATATTTCTAAGCGTTGGAGCAATTTTAGAAGAATGTTATGTTCATAAATTTCAAGTATAATTGACCGAAAAATCAAGTACTTATATTAAATTTAAATACTGTATATTCTTTACGGAAAATTTGTAGAATTAAAAAACCTTTATAAGTGAAAACTTATATTTATATTATAAAAGTCTTCATGTAAACAAATCATGAATATTTCCATGAAATTAAGTGAATAATTATCTTTTGACATTACAAATAAAAATACACACATAATTTGTGTGCAAATTCATTAATAGTTTGAGACAAAGATTTCTCCGAGTGGAAATAAGCGTATCACTCAGAAAATTGCAAAATAATTTATTGGATATCGTTGGATATACTTTAATTGTGGGTCCGGTAATTTCCCTCGCGTGCACGCACGCTCAATGACATTTTATATAATCAAGGTGCACGCCATGAAGTAAGGCATAAAAAATCTACTAGCCATCGGCGACTGTCAGTCACGGTCGTTGTAGGCGATACCTGGCTTACGCACAGCGCGGTTGCTCATAGACCGCGAGAGAGAGAGAGGGAGAGAGCATAGCTTCGGAGAAACGCGTCATAGGAAATTACTCAATGTCGCGTTAATACGTGAGAAACACGTGTATCATTTTTTAATAGCAATATATAACATGTGCGATCGTGAAAAAGAAAGTTCTATTTCAAATTGATCTTGGCGTAGGATAAAAGTCAACGTAAGGTATAGTGACATTCCTGCGATAATTCATGGTGAAAATGATTATTTACAATAACAACGTTGACATCAATAGGGAAGATATATAATTGGGATAAATATTGAAAGTAATTATCGGATGGATAGATTGTAAGCAAGATCGCGTTATGGACTATGTAAGATGCTTAGATTCCCAGTCAAATTAAAGAATCATATATAATTACTTGCTGCTTCATCCAAATATAAATAATTACTAGTATTAAGACCAACAAAAGTTGTTCGATCTCATCGAAAGTATAGAAATAAGTAAAACCACTACGTTGGTGTTACCATGCATTCAGTGAATTTACAAGCAACCGATCTGCGCAGCAAGTACGTTCATACCGATCATTGAATAACTCGTGTACTTATATTGCCAGGGAAACCTTTCAAACATTCCTAGCGATCAACAAGCCAGATCCGAACAAAACTATTAATTCGTCAGATTCCTTAAAAATTACAAGCTTATCCACACCCCTGTAATAAAACTGCAACTCGCTTGCATGCAAATCTCATTACCTCGCGGATATACCGCCGGCCATATAGCTATGAGTATAGAAAAAAGAAAATCAACGGCGCACGCGCGCAACTAATTGGGTATTGATCAATCTCTCGCGTATTGTGCGAAATCGCGGGAGAAATTAATACGCGCGCCGCACGGACGATGTTTCTACTCATGCACGGAGCCGATAGTTCGATAGCGGGTCAATAGTCAATTGCCACGAGAGCGAGGCCGCCAATAACGGCTCGCAGATCGCGCGGGTTTCGCATAATGGAGCCAAGGCCTAACCTAAACTTATAAACAATCCTAATCGTTTGGAGATCTCTTGCGGGAAGCTCGGCATTACCGCGGACTGGGCCAGGCCGCAGCGATTTCCCAATGGCCTCGTTTTTCCCACAATAACGATCCTCTCTTTCTTCTCCCGCCTTGCCGATCGCGCGAGTCGGTAGCTCGCCAGGTGAAAGTGCTTCAACAACAAGTCCGGCGCGTCCGCTGCGCGTGCAAACGTTTTCCATATCACGCGACTCATGCGGGGATAGATAGAGAAACAGAGAGACGCGAGGATTCACACAGCAGCCGTAGTCTTATAATGCGAGGAGCACGGTTGCGGGACTTTCATCGCGCGCTATTTTTCAGGACGATTGGCTACCGTGCGCAGCACGAAAGGTGACGCGAGATTAAAGTGATGCTTCCGCTCCGATCGTTAGCCATAGCCGTGCGAGGCTTATCGCCTGGGTACATCTCGATTTTTGAGCCAATATCGTCGGTTCTTTCACCTGTGAATTATTTTAGGATGGTTACACGAGAGCGAGAAATGCTGCAGATCTTATACATTCGCCAGCACTTTGAATTTATTTCAATTCCAGAGAAGTTTTCCATAACAGGATGTACACTTTTCCATTTATTGTAATTTCTCGGTAATTCGATTTTTATACAAAAGTAATAAATCCATTCGCAAGTGCACTGAAATTTAATGTCAATTTTTGCGTTATTTCAGTTTCCGGCTATCAATTTCTGGGGAAAATAACTTGATATCAAGCCATTAATTAAAAAGCAATTAACCACTTTTCGCATTATTTTACAAAATGTAAATTCAAGTGTTAGAGAGTTTGAGCTTACGGTACTTTCATGTCGTGATACTTTTTCGAAGCGTTTTCCGTGGAACACAGTCACCTAGGCGACACAAAATTAAAGTCTCTTTGAAGTATCCTATATTATACAATCAAAGTGTCATGGAAATAAAAAATCATTTTTTATGCATATGTAAATTACAGTTTCGTCGACATTCTCGTTAGCCATATATAAAAAAATTTAAAATAAGCTAGATTAGTAAGTTGTTCATAGACAACATTAAAGTCTGTTTAATGTAACAGTAATTTTAATTGGATTTTGTAGATTTACCAAGATAAAATAAATTGCCCAGCTATCCCAACAGATTTTAAACGTATATAAGCACCTTCTATATGCACAGAGATCTCTCACGTTCCATTACAAAAATACCATCCGCATCTGTACAATTTCGAAATCGATCGTCCAACAACACTCGAAACAAAGGCTCGGCTCACATCAAGCTCGGCGCTCCGATATTATTGCACTTATCGGTAATACAACTTTTTCGAACCGCATTTCCTTCCCCGAACACCGTTATTACATGTAGCGCAATGAAAGGGCCTTTGTGCAAAATAATAATTTTCCCGGCCGCCACAGCCGCGCTCGCACACGCAGCAAATCTTTTCATAAAATCTCCGTTCTTCTCCCTGAGCAAGTACATTCATTATCCGGGCGAAAAACAGCATTTACAAGGAGCGTGTTTTCGCTCATAAACGCTTATATATAGAGCTATATACTACGGTGGAAAACTAGTTCTAATCGGAGTTTCTAAATCTCGGCCGGGAGGAGGATATCGCGGTGGTGAAAAAAGGAGCGGCGTTTCGCACAATGAGAGAGCGCGCAGTCACCTTTTATATAAATTAAATGAAAATTACACAGCGCGGTGCGTGCGTACTTGTACGCGGCTTATCGGCCCGGGAAGCCGCCGCCACACGCGTCTTATCTGCAGCTCGCGGTCGCTTTTCTGTCTTTCTCGCTGCGCCTCGAGTCGTTGTACCCTGCGTGTGCAAGTGCAGCAGGAAACGGGAGAAAGCCCTAATTAATGAGCGTGCGCGTGCGAGAAGGTGCGCGCGCTGTACGTGTATGTAGCGTGCAGTCTCCTTTTCGCGCGGCTGCGATTAAATTTCAACGCCAGTTGGCGTCCGCGGTCGTTAGGACGCGACGAGCGTTCAATGCGTGTATAGGAGAGCGAGGAAAAGTCGGGGGCGATGACAAGAATGTTTTATGGTTTTGTTTGACGACGTTTTAAACGTTTTTTTAATATCCCTGGAAACCGGTGTGTAAACAGTGTAAAAGCGTTTTCATGTATATGCAATATAGACTCGATTGTTTAGCCTGTTTGCATATGTAAATTTAATATAACCAGTTCGGCGAGCAGATGTATCTCCCAAAGGAAAATTTTTTCCAGGACATATATCGGTACTTTGACTGAATGTGCAGTAGCATCGATATAATGATGTTGAGAGGGATGCCATATGGTCAATGACGTCTGACATTTGTACAATGAGTAGACCAGTGCAAAGAAACTACTGTGTATCCTGAAACAATGAAGTTAAAGTCAGTAAATAGCTGTGTCTTTATTCGCATATATGTTAAAGTGGAAGGGAAAACAGAAACCTGATTTAAAATTCAGTTAACCTTAATATTTGAATCGGCGAAATCATATTTCACCTATTTCAAAGAAATTAAGAGTGGATTATGAGAATTTCATACTGGATGACCTAGTTCACTTTAGTCACTACTTGGCTAAACACAAACTTGTTTTAGATGGGAAAAATATATTTGAATAAGATAATCCGATTTGCGAATAATACCGTAATAATATTTTACGGAGCCAAAAGGTGAAATTTCATCCAAACAACGTCAAACATTTGCCCGAAAGAATATCAAAAGTGTGTCAGGTGCGGCCTTGCGAAAAATATACATTTCACTCGTTTTCCCCTTCATTATTTTACCGCAAGTGAAAATGCAAGGGAACGTGAAAGAATGAAACAGAAAGAGCACCCGGCTACTGCACAAAATTAAGTATATATAATATGATGAATCCTTATAGTACAGCCTGGAACTCATCGCACGACGAAGGCGAACAGCTGTCGCTTCTGGTCAGCGTCATCCGCAGCCGAAGTGGCCGAGCGCCGCGATAAAAAAAGAGCAACGGGACAGCATTGCGGAGAAAAAACGAACGAGAGGCAGAAAAAGCCCGCCGGTGCAGCTCGGCTCATTTTGTTGCGTCTCTGCGTGCACATGTCGCGCGCGGATGCCCGAGAGGACGTATATATAATATATACGGACACATCCGCGTGCTGTCGATTGAACGAACAGACCGTTCGTGCGCGTAGTATAGTATACTAACGAACCACGGAGACGAAATTTCTGAGACGTGGACGAAAGGCCCCCGGGAGAAAAGGAGAGGACGGATGATGAATCGTGCTCGGAAATCGTGAGGACACATCGCGACGACCGTTATTTTTTTCGAAGTTGTGTGGTTTTGATATTCATCGGGGGCTTCTAGAGTTCATAGACGGTGGCTTATTATCGTCCGCCTAGCTGTCGATATAATGAATATATTTGTATACACAAACCCTTTGAGAGAGTTTGATTTATTGCACGCGATGCAAAACGCATAATGAACGATGATTGGGAAATACGGAGAGTAGTATAACCGATTATCAGGAAGTGCTGTTTACGCAATTACATATTTTAATGTATGGTTAAGATTGTAATTAGCGTGGTAACTTGCAAAAGACTTTTACGAAATAAGGCTATTGTGCGCTGGAGACATTATAATTTGTAGCGAGTTGTGCATACGTCATTTCTTTTAACAACTAAAAACATTAACACGAGGAAAAGTGGTTCATATTATATATGCGATATACCCGAGGCGATTTAATAATATTTAACTTGAATAAATCTGCTGTGCATGTATACTAATTGGATACAATTCGTATATATAAGAGGCGCACGCTATAACGCAAACCAAACTTTGTAAACCTTCCGCTTTATTTTAATTATATTCAAACAATAATACTGTTGCGTATACATAAGTGATTTCAATATCGGAGCATTTCGAAGAAATCTTGTCGCTTTCCACCTAACCACCCAGGAAAGTACAAGCGCATTACCACCTGCATCCAACTCTGCGCCTTCCGCGGATTAACACGTCTCGGTAAATTAAATTAATGCGCGACAGAGCATTAGCCGACATTTAGCAAGTCGAGCCTGCCTACTCGCTACACGAGGGGTCAAGGTCATATACCCGTATTATATTATATTATTATATACATCAGGCACCGCTGTCATCATCGCCGCACGCGAATTATATTTCACGCGGGCGACTTGTTAATCATCGCCGCACGACATCATTAACGATCAAGACACGAGCACGCGCGCGATGATAAATAACTTTAAACGGATTACAATCTTAGTGAAGCTGTGTGTGTGCGTGTGTATATGAGTCGCGGTAGGTCGTCGCCGCCTGTCGGAATGCATCGTGCGAAATGCCATTCATATTCGAGAGCAAAAGCTGCTATGCACAAGGGCACTTAGCATATGTCAGGCCAGCGTCGGGTTAGCGCGCTCAGCCGCGGACCAGCAGGTGTATATACACGTAGACTTGTGACACGCGTGATCCGAGTAGCCCAGCGGAAGCTGGTTGTTGCTCGGCCACCGTGTGGTAACTGCAGTCAGTTCTTATATCCTTGACACTTTTCTGAAGTAGTCGAGTTGACAATTATGTCATTAAACCGATTACAGGAAAATATGTGCTGAAATTAAAAAAAAAGAAACTTTTTCAATCCTAAATGTATTTGAAAAAATAAATAGTGACAGATAAGTTGAAATCATACGGACAGGCAAAGTAAAATTACTGGATAAAGCAAAAAAGAAAAATTAACAATAGTTCGCTTGTCCCAATGTCGTGTTTTACCGTATGGTAAAAGCCCAGTTTTGCAAGTGCAAGTGTGTGCCGTATATTTTGTTATTCCGCTAGCTTTTATGACACGTCCGCGCGCGTGCATATTATAAGACCGCATGCATGACACGAGGATTTTCCTGTCGTCGCTGGGTCAGATATTTTCATGACGGGCTCTTTTTTTCCCGGTAAATATAAAATATACGGTTCTCTGAACTTTTGCGTAACTCGTAACTTATTAAATTTTTACAACTAGTACGGTACATTGTATACGTAGAAGGATGATTTACGTTATGTAACTCGACAGTATATTATAATTCAAAAGAAAAGTTTATCCAAAGAGCGGTACAATACACCCGATTATTTCGAAAAATAAAAGTACTCGTTATATATCAGTAACACAGTATACCGCGCGTCATTTGAAAACCTCGCAAACGAAATAAGCATAGCAACGCTAGCGAGTCGCGTGAGGAATCGTGTCATTGCCGATCGAACAATGGCGAATCACGAAAGCGCGGCGTTGACATGCAAACCGAACCCGTGTCATTGCACTACAATATGCGCGCGCAGCTACTCCGCGCAAGTGAAAGGGAAGCGCGTGCGCACCTATTATATACCTATATATACACATCGCAGCAGGTAGCAAACTCGCGAGCGAGGTTCTCATTCTATTTTTCCCTCCTATGGATGGCTTATCTTCACGCTGACTCGCGTGCGCTAGTCGTTTGGGCTTCGCTGCTGCCGCGAAATCCCTGCCCGCAAACGTGGAATCACAAAGGAAGCTCGCTGCGTCACCTGCAGCGCGCATCGTTATCTCCGCCTCTGTCTGTGCAAGTGTGTGTGACTTCGACGAGGTTGTGTGTCGGTATTTTTAAAACTCGAACCATTGCGGGAGATTAGCGTGTGAGATATGTTATCGATTGCGGGTATAGAGGATGTGAGGGTTTTCTCTTCGTGAAATTACTTTGACAATTAAGCCTACGCTTATCAATTGCTGATTTTTTCATGTATTGTAAAAATATTATATTTTAAATGCGTTTGACAGTTTTCTAAAGTTTTGCACAAACAGAAAAACTTTTCAGAAATATACTATACGTTATAGTTTCACAAGAAGTCGATGGCAGCCTATGCGAAAATCATGTCAAATAAAAAATCGGCTATAAAACGCATTCGATGTCAGCGAAAAGAATGAAAAGCCAGAAAAACAGTGATTTCCGATCGGCGCGAATCGTGGCTATTCCCATTTACTCCGAGAATCGCTGCGCGCCGGAAAAATGTTCGCGATAACAGTACAGCTTGGCAGCTCCGCCTTTTTGCGCGCGTCAATTTCCAATTCTCGCTCTCCTTCGATTTCCACGACTGCGGCTCTAAACGCGGGGAGAGAGAGACAGATCGAGAGCTCTCTCGAACACGCCACAAGAGGGAGACGAAAAAACGGACAAACCGTAGCGGCGCGTTCGCGAACCTTTTGCCCGAGTGCAAAAACGCGCCTTCACCGTTCGCTCGCTCGCTCGCGCGTTTCCCAATAAAATGGAACTTTAATAGTCACTCTTTTAGCAAAACGCGAGGCTGGCTGCAGCCTGCTCTTCGCTCGCAACTCGCGGCAATGAAATACCATGGCGACTTCGCGCACGGCTTAAGCCGTGGCAAATTTCGACATCCTGTTTTTCACTGCCGCGCGCTCGCCGAACAATTCCGCGATCGATCGAATCGACTACGAATGACTGTACACAGCTAGAATAGGCGCTCGCGTGTTATGTATACGTGTGTAATCGCGAACCATACGCAAGAAGAGAGATTAAAAGGCTTTTTATGCCTCCGTGCGGCTAGCGCAAGCGCGACTGTGCAAAATGATTGCGGCGAGGGTATAGGGTGTATATACCAACGCCTTTACAAATTGCGCCTCGCGCCTATATAATAATCGCACGCGCATCGTTGTATTTATCAGGATTAAAATTTATTTTTATATAAGGTATATAGCGAGGGGAGGATGATAATTTGTTTTGTACCATTATCCGATAGGCTGTGCGCGCTCTCGCACCTTTAGCGCTTTTATTTGCGCGTAAGTGAGGATTTATACCGGCTATTTTATACACGTAGAGGTACTAACAGCGAGAGAGCATGGAGGATTTGCAGTTTCTTGCCGTCAAATGAATGTATTCGAAAACGAGTTGGCGACGTGATATAGTAGTCCGTTATTATATATGCGGCAACGATCATTTATGCTAAGAAAGTTGAACAATTTTCGCGCGAATTATTATTAACCAAAGAGAAAATTTTCTATATAAGAAAATCTTAGGAAATTTAAAGTAAACATTGTAAGTCCGAAAAGTTTTCTGGTTTTTCATAATGAACATCATTTTGCTGGTGTGAAATTGGACCCGTGATTCGTCTACTCTTATACAACTACATCAATTTCACGTCATTAGGAATAGTTACATATGTTGCAATTCTTAGTTTTATTTGCATTTATAATTTGCGGTGAACTTACAAGGCACGAGTGTATGAAAATTTAAATCCACAATGTAATTTCGAGACTAAATTTTCTGCACATTCATCACATTTTGCGTTAAAATTTAAAATCTGGTCTAACAAATATAAAGTATTCCATAACAAAAACATAAATATTTATACATAAATTATAAAGCCGCGATAGATTGCCGTTATTCTGTCCATTACCATCGCCTAATGATAAAACAAATACAAACGGACACTTTCTAAATTCCCTGCAATCAATTATTCCGACGCAAATGACCATCATCGTATGCGCGCGCGACGACAATGGCGTAGCAGCGCTTCGCAGCAACAACGGCCGATTAATCCAGCCGCGCTCAAACGTCGGGAAATACAAATCGTTGTGTACATATGGGGGTATCAAATCGCGTTGTCGGAAGCGAGAGGAAGCATAGTAGCATGTTGCTGCCTCTCCCACGCATCCGGCCACAATATTAAAATGACCGGTGGGTACGACAGAACAACGAGGAAAAGTAGGAAGGGAAAATGAATGGTAGGCTGAGGAGAGAAGAATATCCGTCGACGCGTGCGCGTTGGACGAACTGTGTACGCGACAATAAATATAAGACATTGGAAAATAGGAGGAAGAAGAGTAAGGAGCGTTTCTGAAGATATAATACCGTTCTATTCTGTATAAAGGAATATAGATAATTGCCGAGGATAGATGATAAATTGTAAAAGAAACAGTATATACATTGATGTCGCAGGTGGCTTGCATTATTCATTTGTGCAAATATTGCATCTACAATTTTATCCAGTAATAAAATGGCTTTGAATTTATAAGATTTTTCCAGCTGTCTGCAATACACTGAATATCAACTTTATCGCAGAACCCTATAAGAGTATATAAACTTGAGAGAAAATTCTAAAAGCATATATATTCAACGGATCTTTTCGTATTGCGATTGCTTCTTAAAATGCAAACTGCAGGCTCACAGTATATTGTCGCGCGGTTATCGATTCAACTACCGCTCATAGAGCTCAGTCAATCTCCAGTAAACGTTACCCGCACGGCCATCTATAGCCATATCTCCGCAGGACAAGATACGACGACGGTATTGTTATATGTATACACGCGGCATATGCTCATAGCCGCGGTTGCAAGGCTGCAGATAAGCCGGCTGAATTTTTGCAACAACCGCGCGGCTCTCTCGAAAAGCCTGCAGTCACACAGCGAGAGCTCGCAGCAAGAGAGCGTGTCCTCGTCCCGCGCTAAATTGCCGGAGATCGTAAAAATGATCGCTCGCCGACAGATGGAGCATAAATTTATGGCACGGAACAATGGGCTCGTTAATTTTTGCGAAATTCCGTGCGCGCGGCGACTTTTCCGAGAGTCCTCGATTTGTTGCGAGCGACGACCGTCAGCAGCGACGCTATGTCAGTGGTGTATATAACCTACGGTGCGCGAAGCGGCGATAAAACAGCGGCGAGAAAGGTGAACGAGGGCATGAAAAACGATGATAACGATTAGGGGACACGAGAGACAGTCGCGCGCGACGGGTTCTCGCGGTTTGTCGGCGGAAAGAGTATTTGTTTTCAGGGATCCGCAGTTAAGTGTTTGGATAGAAGCTATAAAGCGAGGGAGAGAGGAAGAGATTTTCATAGCTTTGTGCTTCTTAAAAAAATGGGAGGGGCTGTAGTTGTTTATTTGAGTAGCATATCGTGCGTTACTATAATGTATACATTTAATGTTCGCATAAATCAAGTGCAGCCTTCTTGTCCTATGGAAGAATGATACGGTTATAAATAATATATACGATACAAATATCAATTTAGACATTATTTATAATAGTAACTTATTGAGTGGTAATAAATAATGAAATGTATTTTGGGAAGCATACAGTAGTAACATTATTCCAGAACGTATAATATAATGCATTCATGATAGAGATTATAGCAGCTACCAGGTCGTTACCGTTTTCTGAATCCAAACTGCTTTCATTTTTGCATACCTGTTAATTACTTCATAAATTAATTGTTACATCCTTGATGTTTATTATTTAATACTCATATTCTATTTAATTATTTATTATAATTGTATTAGATATTTATCAATTTTACGAACAGTTTAAGTTCAATCCGAGTACTTGCGGAAAGCAATTATATCAAAAGAATAAATTTAACCATAGCTTCCCGACAATTATATAACAATTTTTCGATTGTCGGATGTACATAGACTCGTTTGCCTCCGCAACGTTATATTCTTACAGCTGCAGTACATCAACAAACTAGGGGTATACAACCAGGCTGCACGAGGCAACGCAGCCATCGTCAACGCAGAAGCATTTCAGCGCTATTAATAATGCAACAAAGAGCTTTCCCCTTTACAAGCACTCGACACTCGTGGCGCGCGATATAAAGGGCTGCAGTTGTCCATTTATTTTTCCTTACCATCCGCCGTAGAAGTGTAGTGCCCCATAGCGCACTACGCACGCCATATGGACGGCAATTGTGAAAATAACCAAACGTAACCCTGGGGACCGAGGGAAGTAATACACAGAAACAACTCGAGTCTCGCACCCGCACGGGGATAAAAAAGAGCACCACCATATTCAAACACATATATACCTACACCCGCAACGGTGATAATTTTCTCGTGTGCACACGTGTCACGCCACTGCTGGGGGTCAAGCTCTACGCACAGGTGTGAGCGCACCGGGCGCGCATAACGATTTTCCCCCGGACAGGAAGACGGAAAGAGAAAGAAGGAGACAGCCGCGCGTGCGACGAAAGGCGCTATTATAACGGCGCTCTTGTCATTTCCACTAGCGCGCTCGCGTTTTGCCTTATTTATCCCTATATATATAATCGCGTATATAGCCGTTAAATACGTTTCTCTACACCCCTCGAGCTTTCTCTTTTCCATGCATGCTCACCTTGCGCCATGCTGCAGTGCGACGACGAAAGAAAGCGCGGCGCGTTCGAAGTATCGTGACTGGAGATAAAGGCAAGCGCGCGAAAATCGATCAGCGGTCAGCGATAATCGGGGGCGCGGCGCGCGCACACACAGAGCGGCAAGTTTCGCTGCCTATATAACGACCAGAAGAGAGAGAGAAAAATAAGCCACGGAGAGTTCGTGAGCCATCGGCGTCGCGGGGAGGCGCGCGCGCGCGCATGAGGTATATAGACTGCTTGCGAGCTCAGTGCAACTGAGCAGTGCGGCTAAATCGTTTCGTGGAATTGATGCCTTTAGACGAGTGTATAATTCACGTTGCGGCGGCTACGTCCGTTTCGCTCACTCCCACTATACTTGCGCTCTCTCTCCCCGCGCGCGTCGTCCCTTTCTCGCGCTCTTTCTCTCCGCGAGCGCTAGAGACTACGAAATATCATTGTGTGCTCGGCTGTGTCTCTCTCTCTCTCTCTCTTTTCTTCCTTTCTCTTCTTGGACCGTGTATTTTATTGCGATTCCAGCAACGGCTCTTCCGTTTCTTTTGAAATCGAGCGCTGGAAAGTATTTTATATTGCCCTCGTCCGTGTCTGCGTTCTCGCGAGGGAGGAAGAGAGAGACTTTTCAGCGGGGGAAACGAGAATTTTCGCAAAAATTAACGAGCCTATTGTTCGCGAAGCAACGCGCGAGGCTTTATATGTTTCCATTTGTCAGTGCACGGCGCAAGGAGCGATAGGTTGTTAGAAAATTTGAAATGTAAATTTTTTTCGCGCGCCTGCGCGCATCTGCTGCGTGTGATGAATGCCACATGTATACAAATCGCCGGCTATTACATAGGGGTCGCGTGCTGCCAAGCATTCATATTCGTGCGATGCTTCGCGCGTTTCTTCGCATGCTGGCGAGTCGGCACTTTTTGCAGTTGTACAAAGGAATACGGTGCAAAAGTGCAGGGTACATGCTTTCTCGCAATTTCAAAAATGATATAATTACTCCAGTAGGTGTGAGAAGTTTTATGCCAAAAATTGGTCCTTAATAGTCGGTCATTTGTATCGTATGAAAATTCATATAGTCATAAATATAAATTGACACGTATTAACTGGAGACAACCACTTTAGTCGTCAAATTTTTGCATTTTCTCTATGAATGGATTTTGCATGCAATTTTTTTTTCACATAAATTATTTTAAGATTGTATCATTTTACCTTGGAAACTTTTTGTGATAAAAAATGAAAAAAAGTATAGTGCTTTGCCGCATTTATCCTAAGGGTGATTTTCAATTTTATCTTCTTATCAGATTAAATGTTAGCACTATCAACATTTCTGACACCAAGGCTGTACGCTGATACTTGTTTTTCGTATTTGAATACTATACTACTAGTATTCTTAACTACTACCTACATAATTGTATATCTTGTTGGTATCATACAGTAGAAAGGAAATTTTAGCGTTTCGGCGTAATTAAATTCCTTCTTCTAATACTCTATCTTATAAGGATAATCAATTACATAGCGTATTACGTGGTAAATCATATTGTCCGAGTATACAAATTACTTTAATCCTAATGCGCGAAACAAGAAAATTTATGATCTAAATTTATGTAGAATATTTCATCACTATCCAAAGGCCTGTAATGCCATATTGCAATTAATCTTATGGTAATGTTTCTAGTTACAAAAACATTCGTTTTGTAAAATTAATTTATTGTTACCTAGTACACTCTAAATGAAGTGAAGCTACATTAGCATTTGATTAAAAAATTCCATTACCTATATAATTAACTATTACTTAGCGAATTCGATTCTTTCAATATTTCTCGAAAGAATAAAGTGATTTATTGCAGTGGATGAAATAAAACTGCTGCTCACTGAAAAAAAATTAAAACCGTATGATGTTTTCATAGCGATTACCTCATGAAATTTGTAAGGCTACTAAAGGGCCGTTCTGTGGTACTTTACTCGGCTATAAAGATGATTAAGATAACTATTATAGGAACATGCCTGTGTCTGTATCCGGTAATAGAGAAGGGAGCGGGGAGAGGGAAAGAAAGAGCAAGAAAGAGATAAACGCGGAGATCGATGCAGTCAGATGGAGAGATAGACGTATCGCTTTTCGTATATAAGAGGCCCGTTCTTTGACCTTCGGTTACAATTTATTGTTCGCAATAGAATCCCTTACGTCTCTCTCCCATCCTTCTTCTCTTCTCCTATCCTATATCTCTAATCTTATTAATTTTTTATACCTTTGCCAATATCTCAATACCCTTCCCATAAGAATTAATGTACGCGAGAAAATCAAACGTTATATTTTCATTGTACTGATGTGAAATCATAAATTGGAGGGAGAATTCCCACAAAGAGATAAACGCTATGACTACCTACCTGAATAGCAAATACTTACCATAAATTGCCAAGTAAAAGTTGGTATTTCTCTGTTTCTTTTCTTCATAATATATAAGAGGCAACTTATTTTTATCGAAGCTTGAAAATCAGTGCTGAATTCTCGCATATTGTATTTGCTTTGTTTTCTACGGTGTTTAAAAGTCAAAACTGAAAAGAGAAAGGAAAAGTGTACTATGCGGTTAGCCATAATACTAAATATCGTTTTCATCGATCAAAATCTTTATCTGCCCACCATTAAAAACAACATCTCTGACTTACAAGTGTTTTTCCTTTCACTTGAAATCTTTAAATGCTAATTTTAAAACTCTTCCAAAAAAGTGCAGTAAAAAACGCCGAGACCAAGACATTCGCGAATATGTTCTCAGAATTCAAAATTTCTCGAGTATTTCTTGTACGTTGTCATCGTGTCCCTTGCAATCCTGACGACCATAACTCACTGGAATCCAAATAATTTTTTTGCAAGCGAAGCACTTTCTTCCCTCGACCCCCGAGGGAAGACAACCGCGGACGAGCGGCACTTAAAATTCAAGAGCGGCCGAGATCTCTCACTGATGGTTTTTCGTATGATGCGCGTCCGCTTCCGCGTGTAATAAAACGCAGAAGCGCCTATACGTGAGCGCGTGGTCAATGGTTATTGCCTTGCCCCAGAGGAAAGTGTTTTAAAAAGCGAAACCGCGCACTCGCATTATACGCGGCGCGGGAGAAAAACCATTAGCGCTCTGCTCATATATACACACGCGTTCACATACACCGCACAGCGGTGTAAAACAATGTTAAACGCCGCGAAATTGAGAGCCGCGGCGCGCGAGGCAATTCGCGCGGTCGTTAAGCGCCCAAAAGTTTCGCAAGGAAGAACGCGCACCGCCGCGGTAGATTAACCCACTTGGAGCGAGGTCCTGCGCAAAAAATTGCGTCTGCGCTCGAACTTGACGAAGTCAATGACGTTTTTTCTCACTTGCGCGTGAAAGGGATCGCGCCTGGACACGAAAATCCGGCAAGCAAATTAATTTTTTGCGCGCATCCGCGTCTCGAAGCTGTAAGGAGCAGTTTGCGCGCATTAAGACAAACAGCTTTTTTACAGACGCGCACGTGCAACCCTAACAAGCGTTTTCTTCGCGCTGTTAAGTGAATTTTGGATTGGGTCTTTTCGGCTGTATGTATGAAAGGTGGAGTGAAAGTTGGAATTTCGAGCCATTGTTGCTGAACAAATATTTGTTATCAATTGTGGGGAGGAATGCGATTTGAAAGCTATATTCGTTCAAAAAATAAGCGGTTCTTTATTGGTTCGATAAGTGGGGTTTAACACGAGAGTTCCAATGTTTTATTTTATAAATAGTACGCAACCTGCATGTATGTCTCGAAAGCGAGCATGAATTGAGGCCTATAGCTCTTTGCATAAAGACGTTGTTTTCTGCTATAAATACAGTACAATTTTCCTTTTAACGATTTGCTTTGATGCAAAACTGATCTATCGTACGGTTATATTAGAAGATGCATCTTATTGAAAATCAAATAAAGATTCCTTCAAATTGCATATTATTAGAAATAATTATACCGCCTTTGAATAACGGAGTTTCTACTTGATAATATGAGCGAAATAGGCACGGCTAAGAACCCAGTGTTCCCATTTCTAGTACATATACTCATGGTACTTTTTAGTACGTTCGGTAAAGTTATAAGTGAAACTCAATACAAACACCAATGCTTCTTCAATGCCGGTCACACCTTCTTAACATATCATTCACAAGTAACATCAAATTTCAATCACATGGTATATTATTCATACATCAAAGAAATTTCCCATCAATCTACATTCCAAATAAAGAAGGTTGGAAATTGAAATTCTGTCGTTCGCCTTAGAGCTTGAACTGCGATTCAAAAGACCTGACGCGCATATGAATAATGTAAAGTACAAAGAACTTTTCAATGCTATAGATGAGACTAATAATTTAAACGAATCGATACTTAAAGTTCATGAATACATTGAATTTTCAGTGTCTTTGAAAATCTGCAGCTCGAATTTCGAAGCGAAAATAACTCATAAGATAAGTGGTAGGTTCCATTGAGGATTCTATACTCGAATCTTCACGGAAGAAATCGATTGTATAGGTATAAGTTTGTTCCCATACATCTTAATAAACCTCCTGTAGGGGGTCACGCATTATACGTACAATTACCTGGACGCGCACAATTGAGTCATCAACACGATTTCGATTGTAAGCTCACTTGAAAAGAGCTTAGCTACACTGACTACTTT
>UXGD01000746.1:0-47749 GCA_900474315.1 Torymus auratus
TTGGTTAATCATCAGTGACTACTTTTCGTCCATTTTTCCCATGTTAAATTCCCATAAGAAAAATGGATTTTGTTCTATAACGGTATCACAAAGTCGTTTTTGATAGAACACGAGCGTTTTCGTATATGTTATGACCTACCAAATGAGAAAAACCTTGTCGCGAAGGTGTGCCTTAAAAAAAAAATTTGACCATTTTTTGGCCGTCACAAGAGCTACTTTCTTGGAGATTTCCTCATATAACACGGCGTCGATGAACAACAGAGTGCTATGCGAAAATAATAAAATTAAAGCAAGGAGTCATACACGCTCGCGTGTTATAAATTTTAACAATTGAATATATGCAACAAACAGTTAATGTAACGAACGGTTTTTGCACATACAACCTCGACGATGTACATTTACTTGCGTTTGAGACTTCGATCATTTCAAATGAATAGAAACAGAGAAAAGTTAAACAATAGTCCTTTCCTGTAGGTATGTTAACCACGATCATAACAGGAACAATTGCATATACATATTATTACTATTCTCTTGCGTTTACACTTATACCTTTTATTTTTATTGTATATTATCTTTTAAGCGTACCGACGATCAATTTTGAAAGGAAAAATAATTTACGTAATAGGTATTCATTACAACGTTGTATTTAACAAAATATTGCAAGTAAAAATCAATTTTTATCAAACAAATTTAAAGAAGAGTTTGACATTCCATAGAATTCCCTTCAAAAGACATGTAAAATATTAAAAAAAAATTCCCTCAAAAAAAATAATTTACTATGAAATCAAGTGCACAGAAACTCGATACGCACGTTTTTTCAAAGCCGGACAATATTGCGCTCCAGGCACATATATCAGTCAAACATGTGCCCTTCTAGGCGTCCAAATGTCAATATGATTTCGGAATTATCTTCCGTAATATCTCAATGGCACAAATTTCTTGCCGAAGGTAAAACGACGAAAATGCTTACTCCGTCGGGCGATTTTGCCATTTTACGATAATGGTGCACTTTCAATTCTATCTAGTATAGTATTTTACAAGTTCGAAATTCGCGTTCGTTTTTATACTTATCAACTTAGTGCATAGCGGGGCAACTTCTAAAACGCAGACAATATGGTTTCCCTTAAAATTCTAAAAACGGAGTAAATAATTCCGGAAACCAGAGTAGTTAAAAACATTTCCTTCTCAAGCGGCTCGCGCCGGAACAGACACTAACCTCTTCCTCACCTCATCTCAAAATTGCACGTACTGCGAAACGTAGTTTCGGCTGCCCCTCCTGCTAGTAATTTCGTGAAGGGTTTCCCAGACAGCGACAGGCAGCGGTGCATACCACAGCCTAGCGCTCTCGCGGTATAATTGGCGTGCACCGGCTTGCTACGCTGGCAATTAGATTCGTGACGTTCCCACTCTATCCCTCTCATCTCTCCGAAGAGGCCGCATTGTGAAGAGTCGCTTTGCGTAATTTCGAGCTCGGAATGCGAGATTGATTCGGGCGACACACCTAGACATCGTCGTTGCGATAATGTGATGCGGCGATTTTTTTCTTCGTTTCTTTTTTTTCACCGCATCATCGCCTCCTTCGTGGTATTATTGTGTGCACGGGTACCTACCTTGTTTCATGAGTCGAATCATTGTTTCACAGAAGAGAATGTTCTGCGCGCGCGCCTAACGCCGAGGGATGGGCGAATGGGTTGCGGCGCGCTCATGTGTATACGGCTGAACTCAAAACTAGGTGTTGCTTTGGTGCCTATTGAATTCATTTTTACGATTGGAAGATGGAATACTTTCAATAATAATAATCATTTAAATATACAACACAATACCCGTCTTGAACTAAGCTGATAAATGTATTTAGGAGAAAAATAAAATACCAATTATTATAATTATAGTTCAATACAGTACATTGCGCAACAAGAAGAGAAAATGATGAGGCATTCCGATTTGTACATAAACCAGTTAATAAATATTATTCACCGCTCGGGCTTTAGCGGGGAATAATAATATTATCTTACGCTTTTTCGAAGCACACTGGGAATTTTATACTCAACTTATAGACATGGTAGAAGGTTCATTTCATACTCGTGTTGAAAAAAATAATACACAATAGACTATACTTATCTATTACTCTGCCAATCTTCTTTTTAAGAAGGGATTATATTTAAAATATTAAAATTAAATCCATTTAGACAGTATAAACAGATATTTTTTATTTCAACTTTCGACTGTTGCAACCTTAAAAAAGAAAGTACGTGTTTCGCATTTCATTATACATTACCCGCAGCGCATCCTCCTCGCGCCATGAAATCCAGCCAAAAAAAACAGACCAAACGGCGCGAGGCGCAAGTCACGAGAATTTCGTTTCTCAGGCGTCGTGTGGTGCAGCAGCTAGCGCCAAGCTCACGACAAAAGCGTATTCTACCCGCACAAAGTGCTGCTCCGCCGTGAAAGGATGAATCCCCCGTGTAGGTACCTGTGTATACCTATACACGAGCGGATAACTTTTCTTGTACGCTCTCGTGCGAAGTAATTGGAATTTTCTGCGGCGTCGTGACTTCGCGGGGGCTCGACTTTTACAGGAGCGAATTCTATCTGCCGTGGGTATGGGTGTTTGTTTGAGGTTTGCAAAAGGGGAGTTGGTTGATCCCTCGAGCATTGTCGAATTAGTAGAGGGAAATGATGTAAGTAGAGTAATATGTGCGATAAGCTTAGGTTGAAAGATAGTTAAAAGCTCACAAACCGATATTATGTGAACCGATAATATGAAGCGATTTAGTTGGTTTAATTAGTAAATAATAAAAATTTATAGATTAATCCGACTGCTTTTTTCCGAAATCACCTAATTAAAGTCTTTTCAGCCGATGAAATCACTGAGCTAGACTATACGTAATTAACAATCTTGCAAATAAAAATTTTACCTACAAAACGTACAGCCTGCCTCTAACATCTATAAATGTTACGTCCCGGGGGATCGTAATATTTTTACTGCCAAGCTCAGCATTACGTGCGACATCGCGATAGTACTGTGATTTCCTCATGAGACACTATACCGGCTCTATTATGCATTTTCGTGGCAGAGAGTAGGCGATTGCTTCCTCGTCCACGCTTTCTAAAACGTTTTTCACGAGAACCTAAAAAATCTCAGAAAATATTCGCGACTTTGGCGTTAAGGAAGCTGCATGTATAGAAATGACACTTACTTTGTATCTTAATTATCGATAACTTTTCAAATTTGTTAAAGTTGGGTTTTAAAAGAAACCGCTTGAAAATCCGGTTTTTGATCATAAAATATATTTTATAGAAATATTCTGTAGGCGAATCCCAAGCAAAACAATGCCACGGGCCCAAAAGAAGCACACAGGTCAGTTTTAAAGATGATTATTACGTCTAAACTAGCATTATACATAGATAAAACTTATTATTACTGATTAGAACAAAATATTATTTGGATTTATAAACAAAATAATGATTTTAGTTTTTTACCTTTTAGTACCTAAAGTAATTCTAAAAAACTATTGTTACAAAATATGAGCAGTTGAAAAAAAACTCAGCACTAGTTACTCTTGTTATCCTGTGACAATGAAAACACATTTCTTGACGAAAATATTTTAGCTACAAACGGCAAAGCTCAAACTTGAAATACTGTAAAAATGTTTCAATTAAAATCAATTAGTAGTATACCTGTCAGGTTTGGCATTACTAGAAAATTAAAAAATAAACCTATAATATTATGAAGCTTCCTGACTGGTTTTAGTTAAAAAGGAATCAATTGATGTTAGGCAAAAACGTAAATAGAGATAATTTTTATCAACCGTTTATAAAAATCAATTTAAAGAATTCAAGGAATCTCATATAAATCAAAGATTATAATTTTCTCAAATTAGTTAATTTGATAAATACTTTCATTAGCAAATAAATATTTTCCAGTTGATACTTTCTTTCCTGACGAATTATTCTGTATTATGTAATGAACTCTCAACCATTGATGTTAATATGTGCCACCAATAAGCCGCGATTTAGATAATCACATTTGTAAATACGCATATATAAATATGCACTCACACGACACTAAAAACAAACATTTACATGGATGTTTACATAAAGCAGATTTTAAAAGCTACATATGCTACTACAATGAAAAATCGCTGTAAAGATTAGGATTTTTGATTGGTTGCGAGAGGAATACTAATAATATTAACATTCAGAACGTATAATAAATGTATAAACCCTCCTTAAAAATCTCAGGTGATTTCTTAAGCGAGATCTTATGTCGATATCTAACCTGAAATTGTACTCTAAATACTGCGAAAAGACCAACATAAATTGAAAATCAGCTTTTCAGTACTAGGAACTGCCTATCCTGTAAGTTTAACTCCCCAAATAAATTAAAAAATATATATTTCGAAGCGTTACAGATAATTTTTGTATTTTTAAAAATTCGGATTACCCCGCACCTACTATTAAAACGATTTCTATATTAAAGTATTAGTTATACAATTTTTGATACGTTGCAGAGAATTTTCATTTACATTAAGCATACATACAGATATTCTATATTTAGAACTTTAATAATGCATCGACAAGTACAAATCTGCTTTATGTAATAATTTAAAAATTTAATGTACTTTACGTATCTTAACATCTGACAATAAGTATAAACCCACACAATTAATTGAAATGCCATTAATAAAAAAATAAACTTAATATTTTTTCTATAGAATATAATAATATTATTAATAAATAAAATTGAGGAAATTTTTGAAAAAAAAAAAAATTTATTTGTATAGAAAGTATGAAAAATATTAATAAAATTTTACATTGTTAATCATACAAAGTTAAAAGAATAAAATAAGTTTAAAACATTTAAGGACATTACACTTATTTCTTAGCACCTAGTTTCTTAGTACTACATTTAACACCACGTAAAATTATAGAGATAAAGCTTTTTGTTAAATTCGGATTAGAAACGAACAAGTCTAAGAATTCCTGATCTTTCGCGAAGATCTCTTTATTATCTTGAACAACGTCAAAAGCTTGCAACTTAATCTCTTCTAAATTGTATTTAGTGCATAGCTTTAAAATTGGAACGATCCTATTAACCGTCAAATCACGGCAAAGAAAATCCTGATAACTTATCTCCTTTACCATATCTTCTTCGTGGTTAGCGATAAACTTCTCGACGCTGTTTCTCAAACTTTCCAACTCGTAAATTCTTGCCAGATCCAAAATCCCGACGGCGTTCTCGTAATTTAAGTTAAATATTAAATATTCTTCACACTTCGTTCTCAAATCAATGATCTGGTATTGGTGTGCTACTAGGAACAGTTCTTGCGCGAGCTCGGGCATTTTATTCGTCTTCCCGGTGTAGATGTAGTTGAGCATCTCCTCGATGACGTCGGCGCGGATATCATCATCGATCTTTACTGTGCCACTTATGACCTCTGACATGTCATTAGTAAACATCGCTTTGAACACGTCGCTTTTTGATTGAAGCAGAAGCTGGTGCACTAAGAAGACCTTGTCGCCGACGGCCAACGACACAATACTGTCATCACTTTCATGTTTTAGTAGCATGTTTCCGATATTGTTACTGAATGAAACTTCATTCGCGGGTTTACGTACAGTGTTGAAACGACTTATACTGCAGCAAAGGTGATTAGCATTCCTAAGTAAACGAACCAGATCCGACAATGGGTTGCCTTTAACGGATATCATATTCGTACTTCTATTCTCTTCATAGAAAAATATATTTTCGTGGTACTTACATTTACCGTCTTTCTTTAAAATGTCGAACTTTATAGCGTAAACATAATCTTGAGAGATTTCATGTAAATTATTATCAAAAATTAAATCTAGATCAATGGTATAATATTGATGACTGCGACCACAGTTTCCACAACTACCACACGACTGATTTACTAATTTTATATCAAATTTCAATGTGACTATTTCACAAGGTTCTAGTTCTGCTAAACTAATTTTTTGAGAAAATTCCTGCACGATTGATTGGTTTCTTCTTCTAGCCATTTCTTGAACGTCAATGGGAATAATTATAAATGACGTTTCACTCCCATGAAGTCTCTCCTTGCAGCAGTTCAGCCTTCTATTGTCTTGATTTGATGCCATTCTGGAAATTCGGTAGCGCCTTCTCGTACTACTGGAAGGAAATTCAAAGTTTCTTATATTATTGAAATGCGTTGAAACACAAGCTATGAATATTTTAGACTTATTTGCATTCACTAAGCGTAATTCTGTTAATATTATGTTTGAGATTATATATTTAAATTTAGCAAAAATATAATATTGCTGAACATAATTTAGAAAACACGTTTTTCAATTATTATACTTATTAATGCTAAATAAGTAATAATCCGCAAAATGTCAGTAGTTTCAAATTTCAGCTTCATAAATTTTAATTTAATATATTTAATTTACAGCGGTAAATGTTTTAGTTAAATATAATTTTTGCAAAATAAATAAAATTTAAATTAATAGTCTAATCGTAGTATTATTAGGAAAAATATTCGCAAATTACTTTCTCTCATTTTATTTGTCTTAACATTATTACTATTAAATCCTGAATAACAAACAGAATCGTATTTATGATCTACTAGCAGGGAGAGTATTACTTCGAGGTTTTAGGATATAAACACCCGTACTTATTGGCTCTTCAAGAAATGTTTTGATAGAAAATTAAGCCTAATAGCTTGGGATTGAGCTCAATATCTACAAGATACAAGAAAATTGTAATACATTTGTTTTTCATAAATGAACGTACAATACCAAATTCGGGCGTATACTTCTAGCTTTACTTATATGGTTTTAATTTTAAAGTTGTGGAATTGTATAAGGTTAAAATAAAGAAAAAAAAAGACTTTGTTTTATAGGCAAAATATAAAATTTCGTAAATACACGATTTGAATCTTATGAAATCGGAAAAATTGATGGCAAATATTCTATCTAGAGAAGGAAATAAAATGACAGCAAATTATGGTTTTACTTACTTTTTATCTGCAATACGGCTTACCCCTCAGTGATTTTGAAAAATATGAATAAAAATTTTCTTCAATAAAATAATCGAATAGAAAATTTTGAAATAACACTAATACTAATGCAGAGCAGAAGTCAAAAATAGTAACGAAATGTGTGTTGCGTTTAGAATTACAGAGCGAAAATGTCTGAGACCGAGAAAAATGCTAGTTTGGAAAATTTGGATAAACCGATCTGCTTGAAGATTTTGAGTGAACTAAATTTCGGTGGCATATATAGACGATTCGAAAAGGGACGCATGCGCTTTCACCTAACCTTACATTTCCAGTGAAACTACTTGGTCGCTCGGGTTCTTAAGCCAAATGCGCGATTTTCAACATGGTTTTCAGGCATGAAAAATGGCCCGTTTCATGTACGCATTAAAAAAAATATTATTGATATTAATAACTATGATTTTTAATCTCGTCAATACAGTAGAATGTTTATTTAGTTCATGTTCTATTCTGATAATCTTGAATGAATCCGCGGTTTAAATCAACTACTATCTAGAAATATTGTAATAGAATTGTGACATTGTAGCTGCGAGATATCATTATAGGGTGTAATTAAATAGACGACGTCATTAATTTTATATCGATAATGTGTGGTTGCCTTATGTTTTATACTTTTTCTTTCTAGAACTATTTATTAGCAATATAATTGACAATAATTGACAGAAATGAAAAAAATATAATAAAATTTTTTAAAGATTAGGATCAATTTCTGAATTATTTTCACGAAAAAAATATCCCATTTTAAATTTTTTACACAGTTAACTAGATTAGAATGCAAGATTCATTTTACTTACAACAATATACGTAAAGACGACATTCAAGAAAAGTAAACTCTGTCATTTATTAAAGTGGGATTGGTATTACTTTTAGTACAATAAAACAACTTTAAAACGAATGGAGTTTCTCATTTTTCCGATAAGGAGTTTCTTTGTTTTGAAAAAACTCTTAAAATAAATACTTCTTCTTGAAAAAAAAAATCCTTCTTTTTTCGAATGAACTTTTAACTTTTCAAACGCAGTGAAAACTATGTTTTAACTATAATTTTATTTACACTACAACAAAAGTTACTTTTACATATTTTATAATCGCATTTTAGCATTTCCCTAAATTAGTTGATTTAGCTGATGCAAAAACATTTAGATAAATCAAAGAAGTTGTTCTGTGTACGAAAGAATAAGACAATGGGAAGTAAAATAACCATAACCAATCAAAGAATGCAGCAATCGTTTCCATCGCAAAAACTTAAGTAAAAAAACTAATAATATTAACGGTTACCTTACCTCGCGAAACCAGCTTAAAAAACAAAAAAAAAAGATCGGCCGTTAAAAAAGCACATAATAATCATTCGACTGAGCGTGTCGAGAAACGACGGCATAAGTAATTACGACAGACGCACGAGTCGCTGATTGCGCTCGAGTCATTTACCTCAGAATCTCCGTTTTCTCGCGGAGGGTTCTCCTTTCGCAGGCGTATATAAGTAAGTATAGCGATCGAGGACGTCCGTCTTTCCGATTATGAAATCCGCAATAGAGTTGCGTGTCTGTGTGTGTATATGCGTGCAGTTTATAACGCGCCTGAGAAAAGCACGCGCGTGCGCGGGACGACGCGAATGGAAGACTCTCGAGGCGGTTAATTGGCGCGTCGTCGATCGGCCGACAATCTCTTATGATAATGCAAGGGCACAATCGAGAGCAGACGTCGTCGCAGCAGCCGATCATTTTTTCCTCTTGATGCCGCTCGGCTTTGGAAGTCCTTATTGGTCCGTCGGTGTTTGAGAAATTTTATCGGTGATGCATGGAAAAGCGCAAGCGCTCGTGTTCCATTGAAAGCGATTGGTTGTATAAGGGGTGAGTGGAGGCGCGGCGGAATACGCAGAATATGTAAAGTAGGTGTTGGAAAGACGCCATAACTGGAGTATTCATGAAAAATAATAGCGTGTAACGAGGTAGTGTAGGGTAACTGCGTGATGGATTAAGTAAGGTACTAAATACGTTGCGTTTCAATAAAGTGTATTGCACGTTTAGCTGCGACGTCTATTTTCTTTCCAGTTGTACTTTCAATTCGAAAGGTTTGTGTGTTGCAAAGAGCGTTTTGATTACAAAGCGCAACAATTTCTTTTTATTTCAATGTATACATAAATGCACGAGCTGGAACTATTTTTGCAATTGTTTTTCAAACTCCTTATACCTTCAGTGTCGTTAAACTTTTATATTTCCTCTATACGACATTGTAACATTTTCTAAGACATTTACAAATACCTCTTTAGAATATGTTTATAAGATTCTTAGTAGGCATAAAATTACAATACATGTTATTATACTTTGTTATTACGGAATCAAATTAAAATTGATCTTGTAAAACAAAAGCTGGATGTACGTATGTGAAAATTTCATTAAAAAAAAAGTTTAATTTTTTTCTCAATACACAATTTTACTCGAAAAAATAAAGGGGAACATCATATATATAGCTATCGTAGATATACAAGGATCAAACATTTAAGATTTGTATTATATATGCACATAAAATTATTTTACCATCACTTGTTGTTTCTAAATCTTTTACTTTGATCATTATTTAAATTAAAAAATTGTTTTCGTGATACGCAAATAACCTTTAATTAAACTCTCTTATACAAAACCACGAAACTTCGATCCTGTACATTGTTTGGAAAGATAACTAATACCTTCGCAAACCGAGCGTATCCCATAAAACCCAATCGTGACTATATAAAGCCAAAAAAAGCCAGAGAACCCAACAATCCCCGTGCAAAAACGTTGCCTAATTAACAGCCTTTGGCGCAGCCAACAACCTCTATTTTCGGCAGCGCGCTACGCTTGCGGCGCGAATCCTCCGCGGAGCTCTCTCTCTCTCGCTCTCCCGATTCCACAATCCATATATATACCAGCACACAGCCAACGAACCGATATTACGGCCATGTCATCGGCTTTACAACGCGAGACGAATGTTCCTCTTAATTGCCCTCCTTTACAAACCCCAACTATCCTATCCACACACACATACATACACGATAGCGCGAGCATAAACACGCTCTAAAGTACCGCACACGTGAACAAGTATCGGCGCTTCGGTGGCTCTTTTTTGCGTCACTGCGGCGCACGTGCATTAGCATGGAGAGGAACACACGGCACACGTGCACTACGCGCTGCAGTGAGAGGACGAGTTTTCGCAGGGTATTGAGAGAGGGAGAGAGAGTCATCCTTGAATCCATGCGCGCGAGCCATCGATTTATTCCGGTCGGATGTGTGTGTACCGAAAGGCGATCGTGAGAGTGCAACGCGGTGCGATACTGGCTTTCCCTTTCGCGACTTTTTTGGCCTGGTTTTTGGGATTCTCTCGATTTGGGAATTGGAAAAAAGCGAAAATAATTGACGTTTTTTAAAAGGACTTTTTTAAATGTATGCTGGGTATAGGAGAATATTTTTACAGAAAAGTGAGTATACGACTAGCTTTTAAGGTTGGTTATTATTTGTAAACGTACAAAAATGAAAATAAAAGTTATACAATGTAACGTTAAAGGTGGGAGTTAGAAATTTCGTGTTATTTTATTTATTTTAGAAAAATTAGGCCTGCACGATAGCAAGATTAATCTTGATATGGCATTGTCTTGCCTCAATATTCAAGACAATAACCGATACAATATTTAGATACAGTATTCGATACCATATCAAGGTTGTTGACAATAATACTTTACGTATTGACTGAAAAGACCAAGACAAGAGAAAATTTTTCAAGAATTTATAAGAGCGAGACAATAATTACAGAAATATTGTTTTGTCTTGCTCTCGTGCAGCCCTATGAAAAATTGAATAAGATAGAATTCAACATAAAAATTTTTCATGAATAATTATAGGTAATAAAATAGTAATCCAAGAATATGTACAAACGTTTTATGAGAATCTTAAGAATATACATATAAATCAAACATTTCATATTTCAATTGAAAATGTTTAAAAAAATAATCTCTACTTCTAAAGTCAAAATACTAAATTAAACGATGACCCTCGAAATCTTCACCATCAAGACTTTTTATGTAATCCGTTAGACAGACAATGCGCCAACCGCGCATTATGTCAAAACACATTACATGCAAACGTAAACAAACGAGATCCTTAGCCACACGAGAGCACGAGTACATATGAGGCATGCATCTATACATCCGATGATGCAAGCTTCTACTCCCGAAGCCTATTCAAACGACGAGAGCGAACCTTTTTGGCGATCAAGTCTACGGCGCGATGTGGCAAGTACGTTCACTTGAACTTCTTTGATGTTGAATTTAGGTACACATACAAACAAGAAGCGGCGCTCGAGCGATTTCCCAATGAAATTAAGCCATAACCCACTAAAAACCGCAGGCGCACATGCGCGCACAAACGGCCTAATTAAAATACAATGACGTAGCTGCGACCGCGAAGCCCTTCTCTTTCGATCCTGTGGTTTGAGTTCCGTGCGGAGAGGATTTTCTATACGACGAGAGATGTGCTAGTGGCGAACGAAGGGATATGGGATCGAAAGTTCGAATGAGTTTGCAAGTATTTTTTACCTTTCGCTTTATCGCTTATCAAGTGCATTCTTCTTAAACGTTTCTAAATAAGATGTTAGTATTATTGTACACTAAGTATACGCAATTCGTTCATCATAACGCAATTGATTCAAATTTGCTCCAGAATCAATACAACTTTTTACTGGTTTATTGCAGAAAGATATTAGCAAAGCAATAGTGCAAGCGATTTGGAAAAATTAAATTTTTTCAAAATGAAAAGGAATTTTCTTCTTGAGTAATTCCATTAGGCCTTATGTCGCGTCAGGATATTCCGAGCCATTCAACGTTTAATTACATCCTGCTGATTGACGCTGATCTACTTTTCAAGCAAATAAATTGATTTCCACAATGAACAACGCTCCTCTCATTTTCCAACTGCAATTTACCCCCTCCACGTGCATTTTGTAATCCAACACGAACCAACACCCATAACAGCCAACTCGAGATTAATTTCCAGCGCCCATCCCACACATTATGCCATAGGATGGCTTGGCAGACTCCCCGCGGCTACACATCAAAATCTAAATCTGGAATCTAAATTCGCCGTAATTGGCCGCGATTCGCTTATAAAACGCTCGCTTAATTGCTTGTTACGCGAGCTAGTGGATATATAATACACATGTACGTGCGCGCCTCATTGTTCGCCCTTCGCGGCGCGTATATACACACACTTTTTCTTCTCTTCCGTACGTGACCGTTTGATAAATTAATAAGCCGATCGTTCTCTGCTCGCTACCGGTATCATTGTTGCGCGTGTAAGTGCGCGGACAGTTGATGGATGGGGATCGTTGCTCGGGAAGAAATGGGCGTTATTGTGGGCAATTTTTTCATGGCAGACGACGTGTATACATGTGGGTCAGGGATGAAGTGCTGTGGATATTGTTAAGTTTTTTTCGCCTGATGTGACGAGATAATGGTACGATTTGATCTGCATTACGATGATAAAAATGATTTTAAAACAGTTATAGTAGAGTAAAAGAATCAAGCAAGATGTTTTCTTTATTAATTGTTGAATTATTAAAATAGACATAACTGTATTGATATAAAAATGCTAAAAAATAAAATATTATAAACGAAAATAACAGTTAGCATTTTAAAATAAATGTTTGCTGAGAAATACAACACAATAGACGATAAAAACGTGCTGAAAAAATTGTTGTGAAGAAAAAAATTAGGATGCAACCTACTTCTACAAAAAATACAGTAACAAACTCTTCATCGACTCAAATAATTTATCTGTCGAGATCTTCGAAAACGTGCATTTGAAGGAATATATATCTGTCGTTGCGTGGGATCGGAATCCTCCACGATTCCTTCTTCCACACTATACAAGGCGAATCCGAATCGTCGCGGATCGCAATAAATATTATAAAAAAATCAATCGGATTCGGAAGTCCCGATTTTAACTGCTCGAATATGCTAATATACACGTCGGGTATTTCCATGCCACCCTTCCGCCAATGTACGCATTTCGCGAATCGTTAACCGGCCGTTATACGTCGTTTTGATTTCGTGCTGGGAAAAAAATAGGAGCGTCGCGCATTTGCATACTTAATTTGTTTGCGAGCGAGGAGCGTGAGTTTAACACCTACACCAGCGCTGAAATCACAGCGCGCACGAGTCATTGTTCTCGGCGATTTATAATCGTCCGACTGTTTTCCTTAATTATAATCGGTTTGTAAACGTTTATTTTTAACGCCTCTTTAAGAACACCTAATTAAAGATATTGAAAATTGATTTGATCATATATGCCTGGAAATGGAAAATCGCGGTAGTATATTTTAAATACAAGATTTAGCAATCGTAAAAATGCAGTTCATCGAATACCAATGAAGAAAGAAGACTCGTGGAATAGCAAATTTGAAAAGATTAAAATCTTCGTTTTATCTACAAAGTTCTAAGAACTTAACAAAAAAGCTCTTGAGTAAGAAAAGTTGAGAAACGCGATTCAAACTTTATAAGCCTGCATATAGATATATGCAAGCTCATCTACATACTATGATTATACACGAAGATGCATACTATAGTTCAGTCAGTTCACTTTGATTATACAGTTCCACAGTCTTGTCTAATTCGAAAGTCATAAAGAATGACTTATATTTAATTGGCGCCTGTAGCAATACTTTAGCTATAAAACTGCCATTATCCACAATTTGGACCACACATTTTGCAACTTCACACTGATGTCGTGAACAATTTCTCACAATAAACTTAAAATTACCCAATCTAGTCTTAAATCGAGACCATCGCGTGTTAAGCCGCACAGCATTCTAGCAAAGCAATGAATACTTCGTTAAAGTATCATTTTACGATAAACACGAAAAGTTCAGTGCTCTAACGAGTATCTAATGTACATATGTTACCTAGCCTTCAATCGTACAATTAATTACGTATCTCCGGAACATTATTAAGCCACGCAGCGCGTATACCTACTTATACCAATGTTCAATGTAACACGCGCGTATAATTGTGTTAACCCCCTGTCTAGGTCAGCCGGCCCGTGGTATTATTAATCGACTATCCGTCGGTACTTAGTCACGCTCTGATTTATTCAGCCGCAAAAACTCAAAATACATTGCACCTCATCACAAGAAAACTATTTTTTCCCACATACGCGCACGCCATACACATTGCGCAACGCGCGACGTGTAAAAAGGTACGATCATCGGCACCGATCTCCCGGAATATTATACAATCTCGATGCGCAGCCTCTTCTGTAACGTATTTGACGCTGTTTGAGCAACCGCCTGTGCTCTATGTATATATTCGCGAACCCTATGCGCGCGCTTATTAGCATCGCGCGCCATGCTCCGTTGTTATCGGTAGGTCGGATCGCGCTGGCAGGAGAGCTTTTTGCAAAGCGTGCTGAGCCGTGTATATATACCCTATCGATCTGTACAGGAGGAGAAAAGGATCTTTAGAACTTATGCTCGCTCAGAGTTATAAATTGTGTAAACGTGGGAGCTGGAAGCTGAGATGAGTCGATGTTATTAAAATTGACGATTTGCTGATGGTGCGCGCGTTGAAAGTGATTGAAGGTGGTGGTGAAATTGTGTTAGGTGACGCAAAGTTTCAGTAATGTGAATATTTCTTGGATATTTTATTTAACTTTTTGAAATAAATTTTAAGAATCGTTGGTTTCTGGAAATTGCTAGAAAAATGGTTATTCTCTTGGTGATCTATTTTCAGCAGATGAGGCCAGTTGATTTGATTGATATAAAATTAAATTTTTTTCTTTTCTCTAAAGTAACCCCTACCTATTTCACATCCTTTAAAGTCACACGTTAATTTTATCAGCATAATCTTCCGTTCCAACTACAAAAACGAACATTCCATTAATTATACACCTCACAATCCCTCGGCATACCTTCACATGTGACAATTGATTGACACAGCTCCGTGCACCTCACACACGCTCACCTACACATCACCCAAGATTGACAAACAAACAAATTTCGCAAAACAAACCGTGAAGAAAAAAGAAATATATATATCCCCTCGCAACGAGCGACTCTCATTATACCCACTGCGCACCGCGAGAAAAAAGCACGCGAGTGCGCGCAACGAGGTTAACGTCGAGCTCATGCACGAGCACACCTACATTAATTTTTACACCGTATGTGTGCTTCATGCGCTTGCGCGCGACGGGGGATTCAACGCTGCACGGAGATCGCTATCGAACAATGTCACCTGTCGCGTCGCATAAATCTTAATTAGCAGCCCGCGCGCGAGGGCTATATGTATATACATATATGTACATGTGTTGCGTCAATGGCGATTGATAGGCAGGCATTCCAGCCGAGCATTTAGATGGATGCGACACAATGCTCGCTGACCGATCGCCCGGCATTTGTCCTGCCGCCAAAGACGTGGCCGCCGATCTGTACTGACGCGAGTGAGCATTCATGGTTGGATTCTTTTTTTTAAGGAGGGAGGAGAATGAATGGACTTGGTGTTTAAGTTTTTCTGTGGGTGTGTTTTTAGAAGAGGATGGTTCAAGGTGCTTGTGGTCGTCGGATGAAAACACTTTTGTGTCCTATTATTACCTTATTACTGAATAAAAAAGGTTTTATCATTTGAATCATATATGATTTCAAACGTTCATTGATGACGAATATAACGTTTAAAAAATCTGATGGTATAGGTTTGAGGCGAAATTATGTTGTACGTAAAAAAGTTTTTCAATATGTCTTTTATAAAACGCCGATTAATTTCTTAGAATTTTTTATCGAATTTAAACGATTGATTATTTTACACAGAAAAATTTACAAGTAAGCCAAGTCAGAGAAAATAAATAGAAACATTTATAATTGAATTATCTGACAATGAAGCATTCAAAAGTCCCGTTTAGATAAAATTTGGGAATATATTATTGATATAAGAACTGTTATTCGGCGATAGGTATTTAATTTGCAAATAAACTGCGCTCTTCCTTACTACTGAATTACGGAGAACTATTTTTCTTCACGATTTGCGAAGAATTTAAGCACACCCACGAACAATGCGAATTCTTCTGCTACCCACGAGCTCGCATACCAGACGGACATTAATTAACATTTATTGACACATTAATTTGTGAAAAGATAAAAGTATTTCAATACGTTAACGTGATCGTTCCTGAATTACTAATAAGACTCGTTCGAACCGTTGCAAATGTCTCTAGAAACATCATATATGGCGATTTTTGCGAATTTCTAAATAAATTGTTATTTTTGTTCTTGCAATGTACAAATTAAATTATGGTACTGTTACTATAGTCCTCTTTATTCTTTGACCCATAAAACTACAGTCGATTGCGAAGACCCCCTGAAGAAACCGCAGACTGCCGTAATTTATCAGCTGTTATTTATTCAATTGAAGCACCCCATCGCCGCGAAAGAATATATAAAATTCAATTCATCGTTAGCGCGCGCGCGTGCACACGAGACGCGGCAGAAAAAGGATCGTTGAACCTCTCGCTATACGCGGCATCTAGCTAACCTATAGCTCCACGACGAGAAAATAACAATTTCTGCGCGGCTGTAATAAAAGCGCGCAGAGGCGTAAGAAGTAGACAAGGATCTAGACCTGCGCGCGCCTCGTTTCTTCTGCCACCCGCTGCGAGCCAGCAGATGCTTGCTCTTTTGTCAATGCGATTCTCGCTGCTTACTTATCTCTCAGCGGGACTTGCGTAACTTTGCGCGCAATATATTTCGTTATGAAATTGCAAAATGTTTACAATGAAGACGTAACGAAGTGATAAACACGAGGAGAATTATAGTGTTAGATCTATAAGTTTTGACGAGTTTACGAGTGGAATATATGGGATAAGGTTCGTTTACCATTGGAGATAGGAAAAATAAGATCTTTTTTTTTTCAGTCGTGAATAAGTTCAGGGTTAAGTAGAGTTTCAGTTAAAGCTTGTGGCTTACGAAATTTTCCTGTTAATGATCTTAACGCGCAAGAGTAATATAAGTAAGTACGAATATTAATATGGAAGTTCGTTCAGATATATAATATGTGGGGGAGCGAGTGATTTCGTCACTTCCGTTTGAGCCCAGTAATGATTGTTATTAATTGTTTGTCATGATCATTGGAGTGACTTTTATTAGGCCAATTAAAATCTCCATGTATATTCAGATGTTTCATTGAAAAAAAAAATGTACTTAATGTCAAAAAGAATAACAATCGTATCAGTCATGTTGGCTCTAGCAAAGGTCTCAGCTATGGAAAAGTCTAGACCTTGAGTTCTGAAAAAATGGTATTTTTTCTGCTACCCAGGTTTAATTATAAATTCATTTGTAAATCATTAGACGGTTAATTATTAAATGTACAGTACTAGAACCCTAAATGAAATAGACATTAGACGCTGTTCATATTAGTTTGTGTGGAAATATCACGTTATTAAAATTTTTGCAAAAAAAAAAAACAATTTGAACTCTGCTCATTGATAAATCAACCTTTAATTATCTCGATTTAATAAACTTCATTCTCGATATACTTTTCTTAACTTTTATTTTAAAAACAACGTTACATTTCGTCTTACAACGTCCGGCTTTATCTACTGAACGCGTTCGATTTTTTAAATATCACCTCAATTGTCCAACAGATCACAATAAAATCTGAAAAAAGTCATTCTCTCACAGCCTCATAAATCCTAAACGTCAATATTTCGCAACACCCATCACCCGTACCACCGACCCTCCCGCTCGCCATTTTTGTCACTATATACAGCATCAACCGTTCCTCGCTCTTATATCGCCATACAGAGTATAAACACACATTACACTCTCATTTGCGCAAAGCGCGACATGCAACCCATAATCAACACCATCCACAATCCTCTCACGATCAGTCACACACGCATTGAAACCTCCTCGGGCGCAGTTCTCTGTCATCACACACACGAGCGCGGGCAGCACAAAGATATATCTGCACCGCGCTCACGTCGATCCATCCGCTCGTTTATACCCAACTGCGCGCAGCCTCTAACATCACTGCGCGCGGCTTCTCTTCAAGGCTTTGCTCTCTCCCGCGCGCGATGTATATTATAAATGAACCAATTACACGCGACGGCAATTATATCTCCCGCGTGCGTATATGTATGTATGTGCAATTACACAACGATGGCGCCGATTGCGGTATACTGAGAATCAAAATTCCAGGACACTCGTCGTCGATATAGCGTTATAGATGTAGGAGGTGGTGCGAGGGCGCAGGAGAGGATATTGGCGGCGAGTTGTGATAGAAAAAGGAACGGCTAATTGCTCTGACACTGTCATTTTTCACGGGCCATTGGTCTGTTTGGCTTGCCGATGCTTATGGGTTGCGCGCGTTTTCCACGGCCTTCTTTAGCAATTTTTTTTCTTCTTTGGAAGGAATTAAGGATTAATTGAATTTGAAACATTCGTGTGTTTCATTATTTAAGGAAACAGTGGATTTTGTTATTTAAAAGTGAATTTTACAAAAAAAAAAGAACTATGAAAATAATTGATATAGAATTATCGCATTAGAATTTAATGGAATAATGAAGCTATTCATATGACAAAGAAAAATGAATTAATCATAACAAGCCTATTACACTGAGTATCATGAGAAAATGTAAAAACTTATATCATCTTGGACATTATTTATTTTTATTTATCACAGTACTAATAAAGGTATAAGAATTTTTCTCACATTATTTTCTCGAGAAATCCGATATAAGCATTATTTTCATAGCCTATAAATGAAACTGCGCCTTGCTCCGCTATACGTGCAAATATGAGTCGTAAGATTCATATATTAAGATTATGTTTTATTGTTATGAGGTATTTATTACGTATACATAAACTTGTTTGGAAGATAAATTACAACCTAACCAGGAGCTTAAACATGCTTATAAGGACCTATGTGCCTATTTAATTCCAAGCAATATCGAAACAATGTGTCTTACATTAGTATTTCACCCAATATAGAAGTGCTATGAAAATTTTTATCACCTAATAATTTATTCTTCAAATACCATAACAAATGTGTTGCACATATAACTTTAACATTGTAACATTAAAAAAAATACATTTTATTTTGAAATTTAAATTCAAAACTACATTTCGAATGGTATCAGAGCAAGCCCACTCTCTAATAAATAGCCAATTATTAAATGACTTTTTAACTCGGCCTATCGGCGCATTCATCTAATTTCTTATCATTTATATTCGCATATTTCCTCGCGCCCCGCTATCGGCAGCGCGCGATCAAGTGAACTATCGCCACGGCACTTACCATTTTTAACTTCTCCGTCTCTCTCTATTTCTCTCGCGCGCCGCACGCGTAATGTGCGTGGGGGGCTAACATAACCGTGTAGCGCACACGTGTCCATAGAGCGAACAATGGAAAAACCCCGGTGTCACGTGAAGAAAAAGGTATATATGTATACGCCATGCAAAGCAGAAGAAGAATTCAAGAATTTTCGTACGCGCGGTCGACTTGTAGGTCGTTAAACCGCGCGGCTACGGCCCATTAATACAGGCGTTCGGTGTCATTAGCTTTATACGATTTTCCGCGCGCGTGCGCAGGAGTGTATGTGTGTAGTATGTGCGCAGGCATAACTGGCGCAACGAATGCCCGCGCGCGCAAACATTTTTTTCGCCAGGATGTAACATAATGTTCGAGATTTATGGTGACGATTTGCCGGCGGAGATATGAATGTCCGCGCGCTGTAAAAGTAATCTGATGGTTTGAAAATAATTGCGGAATTTTACGCGGTGCGATTCTTTTAAAGTTCCTGAAGTGTTTAAACGATTTCTGAGGTATGAAATGTATTTGAAATGTCGCTTAAAAATTATTAGTTTTTAAGCAATAAGGTTTTTTTTGATCGAATGTAGGGTAATTAGTGTGAGAAATTACATGTTTTTCAATTCTCTGATACATGGTAGCGACGAATTAGCATTGAAAATTAATTCTCCTTGATAGTTTTATTTATTATTTTGCCAAGTGTTCTGGAATATTTGTATAGGATTGGATTGGATATTAAATACCTATAAAAATATCGTTTAGGTTTCTACTAGTGTGAAGTAATTATATTATATATTAATGTTATTAAATGTTTTGCCTCAATAATTAATATGTTGTTCAAGTACTAAAAAGCGTGCTTACACATTTATTGCAAAATTTGAAAAAAAAAAAAAAAATTCTATCACAGAAATGTTATATTTGTATTTTCTACTTCGATATCATTATTTAACGTATACCTACCACCAAAAAATTCAATTAACAACTTTAAAGCACAAAAACGCCTCCAAACAACGTATACAATCCATTCTTTCTTTGCATTCGTCTCCCCCACACATACGAAAAAACAATTTCCTGTTCTTACGGTGTGCGCAACGGGCGGCGTCGCTCGTGACACGATTTATCTCACACCTTATTACATAAACGCCGACACTCTCTTACCCAATGTTGCCCTCGCAGTACACGCAGACACACAAAAACTTTTCGTTCCGCCCAAAACAAAAAAAAAACACTGTCCATGTGCACGCGTGCGTCACTCCTCATTCATCGCCTTGGTAATAGCCCTTAATTAAATAACCGCGTTAATCAATCCGCGTAGTGGAAAATCCGAGCGAGTCAGGCCGGGGGTCATTAGTATACCACGCTACGTGTGCACCTTGTGTGTTGTGCGGTGCAATCGATCTCGTTTCGAATTAATGCGATGCGCGCGAGATGCTGGCGCAACGATTGTATCGCGCCGGCGCATCGTCGTTGCTCGGTAGCTGCAGGCGAAAGGATTTAGAAGCGCACAATGAGGTCTCAAGGGAGTTTAGAATACAGATGCGGCAATTTTTTTAGTCTTGGATTTTCGAGAGGAGATGGAACGATGTATTGGTGGCAGAAGATGCGGTCGTGCTTCGTTTGGATGTAGAGATTCGGTTGATAGATAGGACTATGAATTTATGTTGTTCTTATAAGCACGGACTTCATTAGGCTTGAACCAATCTGTTTTTGAAGATGTACTTATTTGTTAAGATTAGGTGTGTGTTGTATTTGTAAAGCGAGGGGTCAATAATATTTCGCTTAGATGTTCGCTTTTCTCACAGTTCAACCTTACCACAGTATAAGAAACAATTCTATTAACTTACATGATCGCCTGAAAAATTGTATGCTTATTCAAGGATCAAGAAAAGTGCTATTGTTGTAAATGCAGTCGACTTAAATGATTTCTGATGTATTGAGGTATACAAAAAAATATTTTCATTTATTTTTATCTAGGGTACAGAAAATTGTTAAAAAATGTTTGAACACCGTATTTAGTGACAAGAAAACTTGATGGGACGAAAATGTTTACATGTGTATTTTTCCGAACCATGACCTAATAGTACTCTTAAAGATTTCGAAATTAAGCATGATCGCAGTTTAGTTAGTTCTAATACGTACCTATATCTTGTCTTACATGTAGGAAATTCACAGAAAATTTTACAAGTCTTTCATGTTACATTGCGTTATCTGATCAAAATAAAATTTAACGATTGACACACATAAATTCAGATATCTACAGAAATTCGACTATTTTCCGAGTAATGTACTGCGATTCGCTAAAAGTGCTGCACTTTCGTAAAATAGTCTCTTTATAAAGTGCATACAATGAATTAATTGTTCGTTCACTTTCTTTAAAAAAAAAAGTTTTGTAAAGATTGTTAAATGAACTTTTTTTTATAATTTTTTTTCATTAACTATCCTTTGACCACCAAAAACTTATAAAAATCAAAAGCGCAAGAATCATCATGACAAATTTTTGAGACGAACTACAATTCACCAAACTACAAATGCATGCATTCCCACCGCACTCTATAGCTATGCACACCATCAAAAACAATCTCGCGCGACACGCAAATCGACCGGAGCGCAACAACTCCATTTGCGCAAATGCGCGCGCGCTGACCGGTACACTTAACACCTCGTGCAAGCGCAATTCCACTGCACACACATACGACAATATCGGGGTTTTTCGAGCGTGGCCAAACCGCCACCGTGTCCGAACGGGTCGCGCCCATAATTCACGACTAATCCGAGACTTCGATCGGCCTCGGGTGTGCGCATTCTGCGATGATCGCCGGTATTATGTCATTGTGCCAACCCGAAAGTTGACAAAAATGTTGTCGGTTACTTTATAATGTTACATAAGGAAACGGCGTTGACATGATCGTAACCATTACTGTACATTTTAGGTGATCCGCGATTTTCTTTTATCAGAGTTATTTTTCCATGTATTCCTGTTTTAAGGATTATCTAAAAATTTCGTCGCAATTATTTTCATTTTTCTTAATTATAACGTATACAACTTAACATTTCTTACTAATGGTCAGCTACAAATTCTCACAGTAGCTATAGTTGAAAAACTACTGATAATTAAAATTTTTCAATCGCTTACATAATTCAAAAGTAAAAATCACTGACAGTCTGAGAAACGATTATAAATTATCACTACTATTACACAGAGTAGCACTAGTTTTTCTGATATTAGTCAAATGATATATAGGTCTAACAAAATTTGCTTCAAAGTATGGCAATTTTTCAAGTTTTTTACTGTCTGTGGTACTGTTACGAGACTGTGCGATTCTTTTTGCAAAATTGTTTGTAATTGTTATACTAAACGCGTTTTCCCAGTGTATATGACAATACCTATTCGAACAACTTTTAAAATTGTAGTACATTCACACCCATGTTCATTCACACAGTTCTCGAACGAACTTTCGAACACGAGTCCAACGCGGCAAGCTCCCATTACTTAAGGAAATCTTTCTCAAGTACGCACGCGTAGACGCGCGAGTGGCCGCCCGAACAATGCGGTCTTCGCCATAAACAGAGTTTTCTATACGGTGGCTACATACAGGCGCGTATACGTCATATTCTCGCCACATCCAAGAGACTCCGCCGATCGGGTTATAAATCAGCGGGCAGCGTGCGCTGAAAAATGTGGGTCCGCGATTTTTGGATTTTTACGGGCAACTCAAGCAATTGGAAAATTGGTTATGGTGATTGGACAATCCGAATTCCGGGATCGGTGTGTGATAGTTACTGAGAATTGCGCGCCAGGCGGTAGAAGTTAAATTGTTTTAGGTTGAATAAGTCTGTTTTATAGTAAAAGAATAATATTGGTTATTATGATTAACTTAAGCAGAGAATATGAGATATTTTAATGCGTTTCAATAGATACCGAACTTTAAAATTATCCGAAATCGAAGCGGCTAGATTGAAAGTTTAATTTGGACATTATTGATCTATTTGATACAAACGGAAACTTATAATAGTAAAACTTTGTTCACTCTTAATTTAATAAGTTGAACAAATATGCACACCCATCTACAGATACGAAAAAATAATTCTGCGAAATAAGAAATAGAAAAACTAGGCACAAATTTTAAAATAAATTTTCAGTGTTTTTCCATTAAGATTTGTTCGCCATTCTAAAAATTTCTCTTTTAAGAAACAATTCGCAATAAATTATAAAGTGAGGAAAATACAAACTGCGCATTATGGTAATTAGTGTTTCTGTTACTAATAATAACAGACTCACGAAAAGACTGTAAACATGTATATTCTTTTTTGTGCATCTTTTAAATAATGTTAATACAGATACCATGTCGCTTGATGAAGAAAACAAGCAATTTTTATGAATCATCAGCTGATAAACACATACTTTCACGTTTTTAACCTTCTATACACGCAGTGCGATTAGTTAGAAAGCATTCTGTCACATGATTTTATATGTTCATTTACATATACCGGCTACTTTCTGAAATCTGTTTGCAATACTTTCTGCACTACTTGTAGCATTTATTATGAGCAAATCGAATGTTGATCGATGATACAGAGCACCTTTTTCGGTCCTTTTTTCATGGTAGCCGTGAAATCAAAAGAAGAAATTTTTTATCGTTTGGACACGCGATAGCAAGCATAACAGGTTCAGAGTCTCGCGATACATATCTGCATCGGAATGCTTTTGCAAAGGTACGATCGATAAAATGAAGTTGGCAAAACTCCTCTTATTATCGTCACTTTTGATATTCATAATATACACAAGCACTTTCGTTAAAATTTCACTAAAGAATAATTGCTAACAGAAGATATTTCCGTTGCAAAAAATACAAAAAGTGCTTTAAAACTTCTATTAATTAATTACATATACTGATTTTTCACAAAGAATCAATTGTCTTTTAAATGTACTTGTTTTTCAAATATTAAGCATAATAATTAATTAATTAAGCATTTTAATTATTAAGCATAATATTTTTATAAATATCACATTTCATTTTTTATTTAATTTAACGTCTTCATAACTTTCTTCTGACTTTCCCCATTTTCAGAGAAGTAAACAATGGTTTCCAAAATTTCTTTTCTCAAGAAATTTCTGTTACTAATGATAACGACTGCCTTCTTTATTTGTTTCTGTGTGGAACTCTTAGAAAAAATGTTTAATTTTAATATTATCATAGATATTAAACATTTAGAAATATTAAAAAACATCAATGAAGTATATAACTCATAATTTATTTGAACATTACGGTGCATAAAGCAAATAATAGTTCTGTAAGAAAAATTAAGTAGGTTTAGGAGCCCTAGGTATCCGTTGGATCCACCAATGAGGTGGATTTTATGGAGCCCGGGCATCATAAAACCAACGTAACACACAGAGATCGTGCTATACTGACTTTTTAGAACTTGATATTTCATTATCTTAGTAATTATTTTAAGAGAATGGCAAAATCATTACAGGTATCTATAACATCGTAACATTCTGTGTTATGTTACAATTTATTTTTTAGTTTTTCTAAACTATTCTAATTACTTTTTATTCTGATATTTCCCATACAGTTAGAAAACACAGGATGACGAACGTAATTGATGCAAATTTTAAAAATGAGAGAGATAAGAAGAAGAAAATAGTGAGACGTTGGTAAGATATATTTATTGATACTTTACAATTTTTTTCACATCTTTTTAATTTTGTAATTTCCATCAATTACCTTTGTTATTCGGTATTCTTCAACCTATTCTAAATAAAATTTAATTAAAATGAATAAAAAAATCTAAAAGTTGATTTGAAATAAAGAAAAATACCATGCGAGCACCTACATAATGCCTCTGGCATCGAGAAAACATTACTTTTAGATAAAAATCGTTACTTAATAATTAAGACACGAATTTAAAACTATTGAAAATATGGTAATATTATTATTAAAAAAATATGGATTCATTGTGAATTTGAGGCTTAAATTTTTAAGCAAATATTTATACAATTTCTACTACTTTTTATAAATATTATATTGATTAAGACGACATAATAACTTCTGATTCAGTATGCAAATTATATGTCTAATTAAAGGTGAACCAGCAATACCACATTCGAAAAAAGTTTCATAGACATTTATACTTTCGACAATTGATCTAATTTTACGTATTTATTAATAATATCACGAAATTTTTAATAATGTTCATGCCCTGCCTTATCAAGTCAAGATTTTTAGCTACAAGTAATCTTTTGTCTCTGTTTATCACTTGTCATAAAACTAAAAAAAAATCATTTTAATATTATTCCTGATTTCAAAATCCTCTAAACATCACAAAAAACTAATTCAAACGAACCCAACTTTCTACAAACACTATACAATTGAACTCCAAACCTCACCCTGAGCTGTCCCATCGTCTTATCTATCCTCAAGTGCCTCCTTTATCTCCGCACCCACGCACACCTTCCTTCTCGCAGTACTCGTGCTCTGTCCCCCACTCCCTATCTCTCTCTTTCTCTCAGCAGCGCTCTGCACGGCAGAGGCGCACGCAGTGAGCGCGCGGCGGCACGCCGTATAAAACCAGTGAAAGCGCCTGCCGGCCCTCCAGACTGCCACAGCACAGTCTGTCAGTCGCAGCGGCGCGCGCAGCACACGTTCTCTCTTTCTGTCCTCTTATATATACTTAACCATACAACCGGCGTCTCTCAGTGTATCGCAGTAGCCGACGAGAATAAGAAAATAATACGAGTCAGTGAATTTCGTTCTTTATATATATTTTTTTTTTGCGGCCGAACGTGCGTGACGTGAAAAAAAAGGTGACGACGGTTTGACTGTAGAGAGTTCGACGAGAAAGTGATACACGATGAAGACGACGCTCGTGCTGATGGTGATCGCGCTGCTGGCTGGGAACCTCGTGTCCGGATATCCGCAGGATCGACTCATGCCAGGTGAGTCTCTACGCGAGGATTTTGTGGAATTTTTCACGTGATTGGTGGAGTGATTTTTGGCGAAGGCAAAGTTTCGGACTGTGATTGTAAAGTGACCCCAGCCTTGAATTCCGACTTTTACTCGAGCGTTATTGTAGGTTTTTTTTTAAGAAAAAAGTGGTGCGCGAATGGCTTCTGTAGGGGACAAGAATTATTTGGTAGACTTAAAAATAATTCACGTGTGCGAGTCAGGTGATTTTCTTATGCAAAATTTCTGTATATAACGTATAGGCTTCCTGAACGTTTGGATGAAAGTGACACACTTTAACGCGAACCGAAAGTCATTTCTAATTTTTAAATTTCATTAGAAATGCTTCGAAATATATATCCGCACTTATACATTTTTTTAAAACAAGCGCATAACTGTTCGATATCGATATTTTATAATAATCTAAGGCCAGGATCAACGCCGCGCAGCCTATCCCCCGCAGAATTTTCCCACTCATTGCTAAAACAAAATAATTTTATTTCTCACATCAATTAATCTTTGGCAGAGACACACCTACCTCTCGCAAGCACCAAGCGCGAGAAACCATGAGATAATAATTTTTTCAATTTTACGTTTCACTCTCTGTGATAAATACCGGGCGTTATTGATCTCGGCTCCGATCGGAAATTTCACGCATCTCAAGCATCCGGACCGTTTTATCCGTTAAACGCCCTCTTAAACGTTCGTCGAAAAGAAAAAAGCTCTAGAACTATTACCGAAGAGAACAGAGCCTGTAATTAAATTTTTTTATTCTTTGACTTCCATGCCGGCCGATTTCCCGCGAGAGCGCAGTGAAAAGTCCTAGCTTGTGCATCGTAGGTTAATGGGTTATCGGAGCGATCTCCGAGAGAAAGAAAGAGAACACTTATAATATAATAGTCACTTCTCAATGGTAGGATAGTTTCCAGTTCGACATTTTTTCATCCCATTGTTCTCTCGAGGAGTTCAGATATAGGCTGGTCGATGGTCTTGGTTAATAAGTAGGTGCTCTAAATAAGCGAGAAAAAACAATGAACGCTGCGAAAAAGTTGAAAGTCTGCATAGTCGTAAAAAGTTGTTTATTTATTTTTGTTTATTTTGACGACATTTTGGTCAGAAATTTTTTCGTTGATTTTTTGTATATACAGCTTAAAATTTGTTTCCAAACTCAATAAACCGTTATAAAAAAATCTACAAATAAAGAAAAGAATTATCGCATTTAAAAATATTATCAAAACGATCAGTTAACAAATTTTCATATCATCGATCTTTAAGCTGTTCATACATCTTCATGAAAGCAAATTAATTATTTAATATATACTATTACCTGAACATAAATGTGCTGAGCACAAAATAAATTAAAAAATTTGACAGACAACACGAGTTCTTAGCGCACTTTAATTAATTGTCACTCATTACATGCTCCCAAGCTATTAAATCACATCTATTTATGAATAAGGATACGACCGTTTCCGGTGAAATATCCGCAGCTAGAAGTTTAAACATATACGTCGCCACTGCCACTTTAACCGTTATTAAATTATAGGAAGTATCCAAAGTGTCCGAAAAAAATTACCACACGCTATTATTTATTACTCCAGTTACCAGCCCCCCACCTCTCATCACTCAAACTAACCACTCAAAACCTTATCACTCGGCATTCAGCATCAATCAAACTCTAGCATTGAGCAACGCTCTCATAACACCCACCTAGGCTCCCCGCCGCACAAAGAAAAGCCGCGGTTTCCAAAGCGACCTGCTCTCGCTCTATACGAAATCGTAGAAAAAGCGAATTATTCAGCGCGCCACGATGACTTACAAAGTTCACGGCGGCTTGCGCAATGGTGTCTTATCCCCGCGCGATCGAACGCGGAATAATGGGATGCGGGCGGTGCGCGAAGGGCTCGGTTGCTGTTTCAGCTTACGTAAACAACGGGGAGAGACGCTAATTTTCCGAGGATAACGATACGCTGCGCCTCGTCAGAGACTCTGTAATTGGTCGGGTTTTTCTTTTCAGGAGTAGGCGAGTGGATTTAAATACAAAGCGAAGGAGGCGCGGGGTGATTGAGGAATGTGTGAAGTTTTGTGTAAATGTGATGGTGGTGGTGGTACGTTTTAATTGGTCGATGTGGGATTTGTTCTAAAAAAGTGGTAAGAGATATTTAATGTTAGTGCAAAATGTTTCCTGGTAGATAAATGTTAGTCTAACGCTATAAGTAATGGATTAAATATATAAATACTTGACTAAAAATAGAATCTTATATATATATTGCGGAAAATGCCAATTTTGAACCATTTAGCATATTGGATTTTCCATAAAAATAAAGTGATTCGGATTCGAAATGGAAACATTTAATAAAATACCTAAAATGTTTATTCTAATAGGAAGTAATAATGTCGATTGCACTTCATACTAATCTGCGTCTATATACGAATACGCGCATGAAATCCACATCCTCAATAAAAATCACGCAACATTAATTTTCTAATCGAGCGCATTTGACTCTGCCCGAGGAGAAATTTTCAAATTTTTAACACTGCCAAAAAAAAAGAAAAACTTGAAATTTCACTTCAATTTATAATAATTGCATCTATAAAACTCCGATGAATCGACAGAAAAGACCGTCGACAAGGATAAATATTATAATTCCCAGATAAGATAAGATATACGTCTAAACCTCTTTCCTTCAACCCAAGATAAATACTCAATTCCGCGAAAAGAACCAACCACCCCACCGTATAAGACGATTACCTAGAATTACCGCGATACTCGCATGGATATAACCCGCGTCAAATCCCATATTTAATAACGCGCGTGATCGCGCGCAATTACGCCGCCACGTATATCCCCCGTCGTTCTCGCGCGCGCACCGCGATGAATTACTACGCGCGATCAAAACAGCGAACAAATTGAGCTACACTACGCTTCAAAACTGTCTTCTACCCGTAAAAATATGAACGATTAGAAAACTAGATCGATCCGTTGGGGCGATATTATTCACGGCGACGATTACACGTGTCGTGGCTCGCCTGCTCCTGCCTGGAGAACACCTTCATTCCCCGAGCGCCGAGGAAGAAAGTAGTCCACTTTCTTCCTTGGCGCGAGCACGCGCGCAGATGCCGGCGCCGATAAAGCGAGAGTGAAACATCTCGGCTTTTCTCGCTTTTGACGAAATTGCGTCGCTTAATAGTGTAATTGAGATGGCCGTCGTGTGTACTCGCGTTTCGGGACGATAAAACCGGAAGAAAGTTTCGAGACCCCGCAGGGAGGCATATATGGGGTTTGCCTTTTTTCGGATGATAATCGATTATGAGCATAGCACGCGGGTGCTCTGGTTGTATATGTAAGCGCTTAATCTTAACGAGTAGAGCCAAATAATAATTTGCCTTCCTTCGTGGAAAATTAAGTGGAAAAGCAAAGTTTAAGTAGCTCTGTAAACTGGAAGCGGATGCTGGTAATGATGCTGTATAGAGGGAGTCGAGCCTCTCTGCTAACAGAGAAATTAGACGCTTTCGCGTTTATGACGCGGAGTTATAACGTTTCCGAGATTAGGCTGTTATTCTGAAAAATATGCCGTGTTATTACGTGGAAGTGCGGAGGAATTTTATGAAGGATATTTTTATGTTAATATACATCTGTTGAGTATCTCTCAACGATTACAGCTTTTATAGAGGAAAAGTCAAGTTTATTTTCAAACTAGCAAGACTTTTAAGTATTTAGTTTGCAAATTAGAAGACATAATATTTAATGCATTTGTATAACGTTCAATAAAAAAACGTTATGTAGCACTGTCAACTCCAGTGTTCTAGATCATATCATAAATAAAGTATGTCAGTTTCAGTACACAGACAATTTATCATTTCTTAGGTCCTATGTAATCGTATCATTATCGAACATGAATTTCGTCTATTTTCATTCCATTCATTTCTCTTATCTTTTTAATACAAGAAAAAATCTATAGTATCTTATTTACACTCTCAATTATTTCTATATTTTTCATAAAATAAAAGAAATACCCATCGACGTACCGGAAAATACAACTTTTTCCAATCTCCTTCAAATCACCTTTTTTCACCCACTTGAAGCAATATTGAGTCAAAAAGCGAACAAACCGGCAAGCACAACTACATATATATCAGAGCCAAGAGGCACACAACACGCTCAGGCCCATGCAATCCATATAACCTACTTCGCGCGTTACACATCCGTAGAAGCACTAGCGGATGACGCTATATATACTCGCTCTAGCACCTCGTGTCGCAAAAGATCTCCGCGCCAGTCATAACACGGTCCTCTCTATCTCTCTACAGCGCAATCATTTTTTCCCTGCACAGCAGCAGCGGCGCGAAAGAAGAGAGAGAGAGAGAGAAAAAAAAACCGCTCGACACGAACGGTGCCAATTCCTCATTAAGACGCTGCGCGCGACGGTAACGAGTATGTATGTGCGCGCGCAAGTAGCGGCCTAATTGGTCCGCGCGCGACGGCGCGAAGGTCATTGCGCGGGATCGTGAAAAAAAAAATGGTACCAAGCGGGGCTTAGCCTACTGCGTTTTGATTGCTTTATTACGCCGAGTTCTTTAATTTTCAAGCGCTATGGGGGTGAGCTAGAATGGCCGGAAGATAGGGATCTTAATTAATTTGTAGGGAACGCGGTCGTTTATCACAACATCGCGGACGGCGATATAATGTTGTGTGTCGATGTGTTGGTGGCTAACGAGACGGAAAAATATTGTGCGCCAGTTGAGAGACCGATAATTAGCTGTCGAAAAAAAAAGACAATCACGGGTGTCCTTAATAGGAACTTGTTAGCGCTGGGTAACAAGCGTGTAAATGCTTCGGCTGATATTGAAAAGTTTGTTTTATACTAACAATGAATATAACTGTTTATTTATCGGTGCGAAATTTATGGATAACAATTATTTAACCATTTCAAGAAGCTCAGGTATTCGAATCTGATATATGGTTGACGGTAACTATTTGAAAAAAATGCCGTAAGTATTTGTTTGGTATTAGAAACATCCACCGCACGCATGCGTCGCGCACGATATAAATCAGTCGTGGAATGAAAACTCGAGAAGACAAAATCAGACGACGCCATTCGCGAGAAAACAAGCACTAATTCTCAGATCAACCGTACCAGATTAGCGTCTATCCACCGCGGTTAGACGTAAAAATTCGCGACCGTCATTGATGTCCGCTCGCCTATAACAACCCGCACATATTTTTCCCGCGGCTAATTGTACCCATTGCGCGCGTCATGTTTACTAATTAAATGAAAACAAACCGCGACATATCGGCAAAAACCTAAAAGCAAAAAAAAACACATTTATTTCACCACTCTCGACTGCGCACGCACCTGTCGCCGCGTCTAATCAGGCCGCTCGAGCTAATTCGAGCCTCCGCTTTTTTCTCTCGCCAATGCAGCCGCCGCCTGGCCCTTTTATTGAGCTATCACGTACAGCCAGAGAAAGAGAGACACGAATCGTGCGAATTTCGCCGCGCGAAGAATTCTCCCGCGTACGTGGAAAATTGCACGCGAGAACGGATAATTGCCGCGTGTATGTGCAGTGGTCGCGCGCGCGACCAATTGGAAAAAGGGTGTATCGATAATTGGAACTTTATCCTCCGCTAATCGCGAGCGTTAACTAATCGATCGCTGGTAGGTATTGGCACGGTCAGTACATGTATGTGCGTTTTCTGTATCGGGAGCGAAAGGATACCCGAGGTAGCAAAAGCGCGCGTGCGTGAGGGCATTTTCGCGTTCGCGCGCATGTATCGAAAAATTCATAATTAGCGAGCAGGGAGAATAAAGTGGTGCACCTACTTCGTTATGAAAAGATTCCGTGTGAACGTTGGTATAGAGCTAACGATATTATACGATTGTAGATAGGGTATATATTTCTTCAGTAAATATTTAAGCTTGATCAAAGATTTTAAGGTATTAAGAAACTTTATAGTTGTTTTATGAGAACAAATAAATCGAATAAATTTTTACTTTCTTCTGGCCAATTATCATCCATTCCGTGGCTCATTTCTCAGTGTACCCCAACTAGTCCAATTTTGACTGACACTTGATGCAAAGAGCACTTCACACGTATGCACAGCCACATAGGTATTATCGAAAAATATATTATACAACCTGGGAATTTATGATCCGACAGTCGGCGCGGAGCCACGGAAATTGATTCTAACGAGAGCACACGCGATTGTTATGCAACGCGGTATACGGCCTCTCCTTAACTTTGGAGCCATCGGTCGATTCAACGATTTTGAATATCGACGAGTGAACGCGCCTCTATAAATGGAAATGCAATGCGGCTATTGATCGAACGCGTCGATCTTTATGAGCGAGCAGTTATCGCTCGTACGTTACATGACGAAAAACCGATTGTAGATCGGTGACTGGATATGGTAAACATGGGTGAGTGAATGACAGTCCTATAAATGTGGCTGATGTTTTGGTAGAATTTGTTAGGGGTATAAGAAAACTTGGTGAAGGTTTTGTTTCATGGCTGCGATGTAAAAGGGTTAAATTGTAATTTTCCTGTCTATGATCAATTAATTTTCTAGCTACGATTAGCAAATTAATAGTCGTACCAGCGTAACATGTCATACATAATACTCAATGAATACTTGTCTCACTCTAAGCCTTCTCCCACATTCTAGTGCCGATTTTCATCGCTTGTGCGCTAATCAGTCGAACGCGGAACCGCCACACTTTTCCCGTACTTTCTTCTCTAGAATTCTTCAAAACGCTCAATTTTCCGTTTCCCGGCAAATCCGCGCCGCAAAGCGCTCAATTTTCTTACATAATAAATCATTCGCGAATTTACGGCGCGAGTGACGAAACACCAGAGCAGTGCCCCGAAAAACTTGCGAAATATAATATATTCTAACGAGAAAATCTATATGCAGAGAGCCCATACGTTACTCAAATGTATCCATACAAATCGCGCTGGGCGCATGCAAAATCAGGGCAAATCTCATTGCCCGCGCCACGTATTAATGCAGCCAGCTCAGGTATCAGATAGCCAGCGTCCAATTAGTCTTTTATTACCAACGATAACAAATGTTTGCCCGAAGCTGCGCGTGGTCTCCGCCCACGAGACACACAGCGGCGTGCGCAGCTATTCATCAAAACCATCAGCGGTGGTGTATACAGTTTTCTTCTCGTATGGAGGTAAAAAGTGTATCGGACTATGTCGATCGGCTTGCTAATACCGAATCGTAAATAACTCCCCTGCTGCGATCTGCGCCGCGGAATGCCATATAGCACGGAGCGGAGATCGCTAAAAACTTGGAAGTTTTGCGCACGCGCGCGCCGTACTTATAGCGACGGCCGAGATCGACGATAGCCCCCTGCGCGCACGCGCTATGAATTTCGAAATGCAGACAGACGCGAGCTGTGTGGCACACGTGAGCATGGCGAACGTCGTTTATATGCTCGAATTCTTTTTTTTTCCACGGGCGATCGGTGGAATTATTGAGATCGGTATTTGGAACTGCCGAAAAATGGGTGCAGTGATCTGATTAGGGGGATTTAGTGTATTAGCGTATGTGCGCGAGTCGATGCTGACTTTTTGGTCAGGTGCATAGCTGCTGGTTATGATGCGATAAGGCTGCGAAGTCTGGTATTATTGTTGGAAATTAAGGAATGTGTTCATAAGATTTTATTTTAGAATTGGCTTTTTATTTTCAAACGGCGTTGAGTGATGTAAGTTCGCAGATAAGTCTCTTTTTATATTAATTTTATGTTGATAATAATATATTATCTCTCAAATATACTTATTTTTTTCTAAAACTTGACTGCTTCATATTCAATACGTACTGCGAATTTAAATAGACGCTTATTATTTCTTAACTTGCATTTAACGAGAAAATGGTAAGAAAAGATAATCGGAGAATAAAACCGAATTCCATACTCACATTTTTACCAGCCGGCTATAATACCAAAAGAGAGAATGGGACAATGTATAGCGTAACGAACAATTTAACACGAAACATTCATATCTCCGTTACATAACAAACGTAAGTGAAAGTCATTTTATTTTATTAATTAGCGCATTCAATGCGGATACTCGGGAAGCGTCATGTAATATTTCAAAGTCCTCAAGACAAAGGTATGAAAGAGTAGCTCAGACTCATATATACACCCGATCATTTTTCACCCATAAAACTTCACGTTACAAAACTCAAGTAACCCAAAACATCAAAAACATTCATTAATTAATCATTCGGTAACTGTTTACCCAAATCTCCGCTAATTCAAGAACCAAACAAACAAACCATTCGAAACCCCGTGTCAATCTTCATAATGCCGCTAATAAACATCTGTCAAAATTAGCCTCGCCATAAATCCAGTCTCTGCCGCGCGCGCGGCGTATAAAACACCAATTTAAAACGCATCAATATTCATAACCCCTCTCTCGCACGCGTACATGCGCAGCGCGACACCTGCTAAATCAAAATCCAGTAAGAAACGCAAGCTATACGCTTGCGCGCGCATCGAACTCACCGCGACGGTAGAAGAAGAAGAAGAAGCCGGTCCGGCGACGTGTCGAGCTGTCAATTAGCCCGGCGGCACGCTCATCGCAATCGCAGCTATAGCTGCCGTCTCGGCATTGACATTCGCCGGGTGTTTTTTTTCGGCCGCGTGCTGTGTCCCCGCAGGCGAGGAAAAAGGCGAGGATGATGCGCACCGGAGTTTGTTAGGTGGAGTTATTTGCACGGTAGTTGATTATGGCTACGGTTTTTGTTGGCGCGTGACGTTCGCGTGTTGGAAGGGATTTTTGGTTTTGTTAGAGTGGGAATATTAAAATAGGGATTTACGTATAGGTTGAAAATGTTTATTTTAGATTATTATGTATTAATTGGTGGCACGATGAGGTAAATTGATTGATAAAAATTATCACGCTATTATTGCATCAATGCGGGATTAAGGAGACTGTAGGGGACATAAATATCACGTAATGTTTTCAAGTTTGATAATGTAAAAGAAAAATCAATAATTAGCCGATTTCATCACAAAGTTCTAGAGTAAAATATCAAATTTTTGCTCAAAAATAAGAAACAAAAAATTGCTTTAATCTCTAAAACCCACGATTTCTAAAATTAAACTGACACTTATACAAATCGACCAGCAAAAACACCTCCACTTCGCTAATTAATTCCATCATCAGACCCATATACCAACTGTTGCAACAAAACCAACACCGAAAATACTCGCCAAATACACCACTCCGCAAATATATTATAATTACCATATTTCCGTGTACTTATACCAGGCGCTGCGACACGCATCTAGGAAACAGAGAGCGAACTGTCGCATTAAGCCACGCGAATTGAAATATCCTGCGCCTAAAAGCCTTTTTATATAACTGCAAGCGACTCTATAAGCGCGCACGCGCGACAATTTTGACATCTACATTTGTCAGCCGTAAAAATTAACGCACTTGCGGCGCTAATCCAGTTGCCGCGTGAAACGTCAAAAGCTGCGCACCGCGGATGGCATTGACATTGATTGCTCGGGAGTTGTAACGCGGTTGGGTCCTTCTAATGCACGTCAATTAAACTTCGCTCGTTCCCTCCCATAATTGCGAGCGAGTTGGCTGCACTCGAAGCGTGAGAATCGCAACGTACGTTGTATATACGAATGTTTGAGAAAGAGAGGTATGGTTCTGTATTTTCGAATGTATATTATAAGAAAGGCGTGGTTTGGCAAAAAATTTGCATGCAGTTTGGGAGAGAGTTTTATGGAGAGAGCGTTTAGTAGGAGATTGATGAAGCAATCGGACGTTTATTAGCCGGATAACTGCCGTTGTTAATTATAATTACCGAGAAAATTGCCCATGTAATAGATGAGCAATTTAACGAAATTGTTTGATGCATGTAAATTTTAATGATTGTGATTTATTTCGGAACGTTTTCCATGATTGCCGACATTAAAATTTGTATAAATTCGGATAATGTTAGTGCCACGTTTTATACCCGAATTCTACAATTTTCACCATTAAAATCTTAGAGAATGCCATTGACAAAGAAATAATATTGAACCGTTGAAAATCTTGTACATATACTTATTCTCTAGTACTTAATCGAGCCTCGAAAAAACGTCTTAAATTATGTATTCCATTTTTCCGAAATACGAAATTAACATAAAAATGCTTAATTTCCCCTCTCATAAATTTCCTCATCGCTCTCTAATCACCTATTCCATGAACTCATGCCTGAACCATTCGCCACACACATACACACTTGCTCTTACGTACTCCTACAAACTTTTACTTTACCCGCTCGTCATTGACACTGGCATAGGTATAACGCTTCCCTCACGACGAGTAAATCAATAACCTTACTCGCCGGTCCGCGCTTTTGATCAAAATGCGCGGGCACATTCTATTTTCAGCGCGCAACAAAGAACCTCGCGCCACTCTGTTGCAATGAGCATAATGAGATTTTGCGGAATGCGAGTGTGGTGGATAAACGAAAGTGCGAAAAGCGCGCGGCGGCGGGTCGGTTGGCCGGCCGTTTTGTGAGAAAATTTTAATGGCTGCTGATGATGATTTATATTGCAAGGGGGTATAAACTGTGCAAGTGGATTGTCGGGTGAGAAGTTTCGATTTAACGTTGGGTGGTTGCATACAGGAACGAGATAGCGAGATTGTAAAAATCGCGTTTATGATAGGGAGTTATTACGGTTGCGGGGTTTCAAATTGATCTACGATTTCATTACGGGAGAGTGGGAGTAAAAAGTGTGTCGGCGTTGGATTTGCATGCTTCTGTCAGAGTTATTATACAAAGTGTATAGTATACTATGTGTTCTGAACCTTGAAAAAAAAGATATATGATTTAACTAAGAAACGTATAGTATTTTTAACTGTGTAAAATATTAATTACGAGCTTAGAGATATCCTAGAATACTGTTAATTAAACTAATAATCCAAATTTACATTGTATAACTTATAATTAATACTAGAAACTAGAAACCACTAGTCCTCGCATCTGGATTTTTGCCTCAACTTTTTTTTGACACTCATTATGAACCGTCGTAAGAACAAACTGTCATAAATCTGTTACGTGGAACTATTTGAGATGAAATTAATTCAGATATTGAATAATTCCGACATTAATGCTTTCACTCATTCGTTGGAAAATGAAACGCGCTAATAGCCGGTACAAACTAATCAAATTTACAATCGACCAACCGTTGGAGTGAGAAAATAATGTACAGAAGCATATATGGGTTTGCTTAAAATTTAATTTCACGCGTGAACTATTGCTTCAACATTGATATGGGAATAGCATGGTATCAATTACATTGTCTGATTACGTGTGTAAAAAAAAGGTATCCGTTATAGATTTATGTTAAGTTTGCCCATACAAATTGGAAAATTATTATTTATATAAATACTAATTAGAAATGTTATACCTACCATCTTACGAAGGAGTATATTGCATAATTTATGCATGCACTTCTTCCATAAAAGTACATCAAATATGAAAAATTTGAGTACTTTGGAAAAATTATACCAGACATGTACAGCAAATCCCTTGGGGTATGATAAAATTTTCCGCTATTAAGATCGTAAAAAACGATAATGGATTTTTTTCATGGGGTGATTAATGACATAACTGCATAATCTACATAACAATGTTGTTATCGCTTCATACTTCAATGAACCACTATTATGATACCCGTATTGTCGCTACGCGGCGGTAAATGACCCGAATGAGTTTTAAAAATCGCAACACTAACTGCCTTTTAGCACTTGGAGAGGAATGTGGAAAAATTCGACTAATAATACGACGTAAGAATGTCGTGTAATTTTTAAAATATTTTACGGTTAAAGCCAATTTCGGTCTATATTGTTCTTGAATATTATCACATTCTGCATTAAAATTATTTTTACTCGCATATTAAATAATCTTTTGTAATAAGTATAGTAAAATTATCCATTTTCATTTTCTTTTTAAAATTATAGTTAATTTTCCTATGATATCAGATATCAATAAATGAAAAAACGCTATTTCTCACTAACCGCCGCAGTAACACAACACTACCTATATGTTCTCCTTCTAAAAAAATCTTTCTCACTTAAACCTCTCAGCCATTAACTCTCCCATAGCCAACTCCGCAGCACCTCTTTAACTCGACTCCCGCGCCTCTGCTCCGACTACCTGCTTGGTTGGAACACGCTCGGGTTAAAGGGTAGCGCTACACGTCGATCGTGATGCGGAGGTGCAGCGAAACGCGATCGTATTCCTCTACCAACTTCTACTCTCTCTCTCTCACTCCGGCGAATTCGATTAACTAGTCGCGTCCGGCGAGTTATGCAACTCGGCTCCGCAGAGCGCGTCTTTGTGTGCACTTCTCAGGTTACTATTACCTATAGGTGAGATTTTTCGCTCGGCTGCGACCGAGTGAAAGTGTGATAATGCAAGTCATTAAGGAGTCGGATTTTCGTAGCCGTTGATGGGGCATAGGTCGGTGCGAGCGATCGATTGATCGCAGTGGCGCGATACAGTTTTATTGAGTGGCGAGGATAGATAATTTTCTACGATTGCGAGCGACCTTTTTTGTGCTCGGACTTTAGAGGTGTCAAAATTGAGCGCAAGTGAATTAGAGTGAAAAGCCGGTTGAGCTGAATGTGGGTTTGATATAGGTGTTAAATGGAGGTGCTTGTGACTCGGCTATATGAGTATTGTCCTATATCTGTATTATTTCAGGCTAAACGGTTTATTTTATGTCTATTATTTATTAATAATAACAATGAGTAAAAGTGAAAAATAATTTCTTAAGAATTTTTGTGCGTATTTTTTATTTTTCGTATTAACTTCTATTATTATTAGTTATTCGAAATTATTTTAAACTTTAACTGCAGACAACCCTTGGCAGCCATACACATGCGTTTTTCTTATATGCATGAGTGAAAGTGAGGCTTAATAACGCGAGTCATTATATTTCTAAAGAACCTAATTTTTAGCTAATGCAACCCTATATAATAGTCGTTGTGTACTTTACTTCGTGATTGAAATTCTAGTTATTAGGAAAATTACCTTCCCAATAGCCATCAAAATTCAATTACTGCGTCTTATATGCAAATAATTCATCAAATTCATATTGACACGCATATAGTAACTAACTTCAGTATCATTTCTTTAAATTAACCAAAATGTATAGAATTCAAAAAAAGAAAACACATTTCTATAAAATTATATAACAAAGGTATTTCTCGTTGGCACTCAAAAGCCCATAAAAAAAATCCTGTGCGCACAATTCCCCTTCTAACTTACATAAAAACAGCTATCAAAATATACGCCGGGGTCAAAGCATTTTCGGTCGCGAAACTCTCGGGCTACAAAAATTAATTGCACACATACTCAGCCGAGCCTTAGCGCGCGTGCATTATGAGCAAATCATTAACCAAATGGCCTGTTTAAACGGCGCGACAGCACCGTCGGCCTCTCTCTCTCACACACACATTTCCCTTTTTCTCTTTCTCTGTCTCTCCCCTTCTATGCGCATATATAACTCACCTCGTCGACCCGTAAATCTATCATATTCCGATCTTACGACTACTTTGTTCTCGGCCGAGCTCTCTTTTTAAATTCCTCCGGCAAATTAGATCCAATTAAGTGGCTAAAATTGTGCTTTAACTCTCTCCCCCACCTTCGAAAATTTACATTCGTCCAGTTCGAGAAGGCGATAAAAATCCCGGATCGTTATCGCAACGATCCGCTAAACGACTGCCGCGCGGTTTTTTACTTTGCGTCGGCGCATGCGCCTCGGAAATTCGCATAATACGCGCGTACGCGCGCGAGTTGTCGAATCGTAAATCCATCATATCTCGATGTCATAACAAGCACCGAGTTTTTAACCTGTCGCCGGCGTGCTTGTGTATGGCGATTTTACAAGTGGCGGTGCAATCGGTGTATAGATAGAGCGAATTGCCAATGATAACGACCTGCTACTTCGCGATGTTTTTTATGTCTTATAATGAATTTGTTTACTTTGGTCGAACTTAAGGTCAAGCGCGGAGTGTATATATCGTCGATGTCAATTAATCATCTGTTTACATTATATAATGCGTGAAATAGTTATTTAATACGGTAACGTAACTTTCGGCCGAGATAGCACCCGACATTCCGACAATCTATTATAAAGGAAGCATTGATATGTGATCGTATGCTATCGAAGTGATCTAAAAGTTTTATCACCCGAGTATCTATCTAGGAACTTATATCTCCGGACATCATAACGTAATACACACTCTAAGCTTTTATAATCTTATATTTCACGTTCGAATTTTTCATCACGGAAGTACGCGATCTATTCTAGTCCTTAAAGCCCACTATTCAAAGAACAAATAAACTGCTGACTTAAAGATGAACATAAAGTAAATAAATATTAGACATAACTTTGTATTAATTTTTCATTCCTTTTCTGCCAAAAAATAGCCAGTGTAACAAAATTTTATTATGCCATATTTTTCATCAGATAATTTAAATTTAGGGCTGCACGATATAGCAATATTAAGCTTGATATTGCATTGTCTTGCCTTAATATTCAAAAGAATAATCGGTACAATATTTATTTACAGTTTTCGATAGAATATCAAGATTGCGGTGTCAAGAATGTAAAGAAGCTTGTCTTGTCTTGAAAATATCTTAACATTTTTAAATCGTAAAATTTTCTCCAAATAATCATAATTTAATAAACTTCGGTAGTTGCTGAAGACCATCTACGAATGAGATGTTCGAGTGATAAAGGTGGTGGCATGGTAGACGGTGCGCTGCTATATCCCCTCAAGCCAGCTTACTTAGGTACGCGAGGCTGTAGAATGGATGCGCCGCGTGGCGGCGGCACATGATCTAAACTCTGGTCGGTAGCAAATATATTGCGGGAAAAATAAAATTTTAAATTTGGCATTTATTATACTTGTGCCGAAATTGTATTGCGTTTGTATATTAAATTACGTTCAGTTACATTATTCTTAAAATTTAGTAAATCTGTAACATATTAGTTTTTTAAATTGAAGTACATTTTTACGTCTGAAACTTGATATACTTTTACATTATTCTAATTACATTGTTATAACATTTGAGTTAAATACCTAACTTTCATTTAGATTATATATAAATTTCAATTGTATATTATATTAAACTTGATATATTTCTGTATGAAATTATTTTTAATAACGTTGTTTTTAAATTTCACTTTCCGTTACATTTTAAAATTCAGTAACATTTTTAACTTAAAAGTTTCTTAAATTCAAGGACATTTTTAATACTGAATCATCTGCGAGGTCCTCGCAAAAAAGGAGCTAAGGAGAAGTGCGACAGTGAACAATTATTTCAAAAATTTACTATTTTAAGTCTGTGTACCTTCCTCTTCCACGTGGACCATTAATTTTTTAAACAAATCGACTCGCTTTTTTGTCGCATGTCTGTGTAACTCCAATATGATGAAGAATTTCAAGACCAAACAATAATACTTTTCATATTGACTGAAAAGAGCAAGAAAAGAAAGAAATTTTCAAGAATATCAAGAGAGAGACAATAATTACAGAAGTATTCTATTGTCTCGCTCTCGTGCAGCCCTAATTAACCACCTCTGCAGAATCCAAGGCCGCCACAGCACCTCATCAGCCGTTACACCCCACCGCGCAACCGTGCCGGGTGAATGAAAAATAACGCGGCAATTCGCACCGGCGAATCGTAAATCCATCATAAAAAGCGTCGACTGGCTCGTGCTGCGCGAGAGATCCATATTTATGAGAGTCGGCGAGACGAGCCGCGCCGTTGCGCCAGCGCCGCCGGGCTATAAAGCGCGCAGTTCCCTCTCGCCGCGGGCGTTTCTGCGTTTCCGCGTGCGCCCGAAAAAGCGTCGGAGAAAAGTGGTGTAGCCGAGCTGGGAATGTTACATATGTTGCCGAGATACATGAAGGTGTAATTTTGCTGTTATGAGAGGTGTTTTCGGTGGATTATGTTTTTTAATAAGCGACAAGATTTTATTATTAATAGGAATGTATTAAATTTTATAAATTAAACGTATATATAGCAAGATAAGATGTCGAGTAATAAAAGATATAAATGATTGTCTAAAAATAAGTGGATCGGTAATCATCAATATTCGTATCGTGCAAGCGCAGGTTGCGCATGTAGTACAAGTTTTTGCTAATAAAAGCAGCGTGATTCAGAGGAGGGATTCTCCGCAGGTGGCATCTTGCATCGATCCCATCGGGAACTATATTTTACGTCACTAGCCTTTTTAAATCCACGATCGTAAAAAGAGTTGTAAAACATATGAGATAACCATGGTTGAATTATTTCGTATGATAAAGAAAACATGTTATACCGATGGTTTTGGTGCTTCTCATTTTGCAAGTCTTGATACGCATGTATGTTTCCACTTAACGAACTCAATTCGCGATGTTTCTTAATAACTTCCTTGCATTTAAATGTATACCTAGAAAAATGCAGATATACTGTAGATGTACCGTATGCACTAAATATTATATTAATATAATTAAATTTTATAGCACCAATAATTGTATTAATTTAGTACTATACTTACAACTTAAAATGGCATAATAGAATAAACTTAAGTAATACTTGTAGGCATTAAATTTTAAGTACACTAAGCCGTGCACACATTTTTCGAGTGTATATATCTTGCGCATTTCCTTTTAAGCGTGAAAATACGAAATGATACGGCCGCAACGAAAAATTGCAAAACAAATCATATACCCCCAACGTAAACCACAGTATTTTCTCACAGCCGCTGCCGGCACAGCCCAATCCGCGCTCGCCCGGAATGTTTTCATTAAAACCGTCAAACCTGCGCCTTTCCCACATCCCCCAAAGTATACCTCCTCTCTCTCCCCCTCTCTATTTCAAACAAAAAAAAACTCACTTTAGACAGTGAGCAACGCCCCACAGGACCCGCGCAATTAACATCGTCCAGAAGTGCGTTATATCGCGCGGGCTATAGCTGCCACGTGATTTATCGCGCCTTTTAGGGCCGTGTTTCCTCTCGCCGCATTCCGCGCGCGCGGCCCAATTATTCCGTTTGTCCGCGGGCGGCTTTTATATTCCGCGGGCGGCGGCCGCGCGACGTTTTTTTCCTGTCGCCGCGAGGTCCCGCGTGGATTATACGCGCCGCGTCGTTTCCGCGTTTTCCGCAATTAATTGCCCGCCGGGGCTGGCCGCCACCGCTACTGGAATGAGTTCATTAGGGATGAATGAGACGTCTGGAGAGACGTTTGCACAATGACTCGAAAACTACGGTGCGCGCGGGTGCGTAATAACGGGGCGGGACTTGGAGTAAGTGAGTTTGGAGAAAATTTTCGCAGCTACACGTTATTTATGTAGTTCTTGAGGTTTGGAGAGAGTGGAGAATTGGAGGGGATACATAATGGTTTGTGAAATGGTTTGAAAATTGTAGCGCTAATTATGGTTGAAATTCAGGTGGTTTGACAGAGCGTTATAAATTATAAGCTTAGGCTTTCGCGGGAATTTTATTTTCGGCAATTACATAAAATGAGTGCGATATGTAACGGAGATAACAATGATTTACAACATAATGATACGTTCTTTACGAAAATTTTATCGCGTATCCTCATTATATGAGCTTAATATACATATAAACTGTATATATGGTAAAAGTTTATCGGTACTGATTGCCGATACAACCGCACTAATCAACTTAGAATCGGCGTAAAAATAACAAAAACATTGATAAAGCCGTGTCCATTTATGCAACTGCCAAACCACTTCTATCGAGCTGAACAACCGAAGAAACAGATACTCTAACACCGCGCGCTTTACGAACTGTTACACTTTTTTTCTTCTATATCGCCGCAGCGAACAACACGGCGTCTACATCGATATATACCGGCCGGCGAGTTTCCGCATTTCTGCGATAATTAACAACGCGATTGTCGACGAATTCATTAGGCTAAGCGACACGCGGGGCGTTTTTCGCGCCAAAAAAAACGGTAAACGCATTCCGCGCGCGGAGATTTATAACCGGACGCTCGCGCGCGCACGTGTTTGCGCAATCGCAAAAATTATGAACCGCGCTGCCGACGTATAGGTACACACATATATAATATTCTCTCCTATAGCTGGGCGCGTAATTAAGCGGCAAATATCGTCAAAAAAGTTCTCCCCCCTCCTACTTTGTATGCGAGAAAACAACACCGCCGCCTTAAACGGCATTCAATTTCGATCGATTATTGTGCAATCTGAAAAACTACGCTGATCGAGCGTGCGGGCGTATATCGGCTGTCTCATTATGCGTACGCGCGCTATTTATTTACTCTAACGATAAGGTGCACCCGTATCTATATACGCGCAAGCGCGAGTACACAGAGGAGAATGGATTTTTCGAGTCAATTAGCTGGTCGTCATCGGGTGCGCGTATATATATATCGGGGACAATCATAACGCCGGTTATTTACGCGGCGAGCAGCGCGTAAATTATAACAGCTGCAGGCGAGTGTAACGCAGTATGGTAGCAGTTTAGATTCGGCGGTGCGAGTGACGTTTATTGGTGGACGTCAAAATTAAGGGGTAAATTTACGTCGCGATATAGTCGCGAGAATGCGGTTCTTGAGTTTTTTTACTGGAGTAAGAAAGGTTGCACAATATGTATGGGTGCGCAGGTGGAAGTTCGTTAAAGTATGTCATTATCATGTTAATTCGTCGCGGGGTGTAATAGCCGTGCTGAGGGGCTGGCTTTGAATGAGAAACAAAGTTCGCACCGATATGATCTACTCGTAGGTATATAGGTATGCGGGGAGTAGGAGAATGAAAATTTTATCTAATTATGTAGTTACGAAGTGCATATTGAAGTTAATATACTCTTATTTCAGCAATATATACACACCCTAAAGAATAAAATGCATGATTTTTTTCGAATAATATAGCAATAAACTGTTTTATTCTGTTTTCCCTTTTTCTTCTAAAATATATTTCAAAATCGACAAGCCCATAAATAAAGTTCGATATAAACGCATTCAAATTGTGACAACCTTTACGGCAAAGCAGTAAATCACATTCAGGCAATAATTAACCTTTTTACGGCACCCCTGACATTTTAATATTATTCGAAAAATAATACACCGCATTTTTCCTATACGACCCAACCTAAAAAAACGTTAAAAAATCTTAATTAACAGAATTCTTTACTCAATTTCTTTGTCACAGTTATACACGCCACCTCACATAGTCATGCATCAGACTCTGAAGTCAATGAACCCAAGCCACACACGTCAATCAGAACCGTACGGCGACATACAACCCCGCGCGTCAGTGAAATTCCATCTCTCCCGCTGCGCATTGAAATTAAACCAACAATCGTCGAATAAATAAGTCCGCCGGTCATTTGTACGATTTTGTCAGCGTGCAGCGTGACGCGTATACGACGTAAACATGCGCGCGAGCGCCGCGAGCGCAAAAATCCCGCGCTTTTCTTCGCCACTCGCGCGCCACTCCTCTCTACTCGTGTGCAGCACGTGACCGTCATGCAGCACAGCTCGTTCACGCTTTTGATCGATTTTAGAATGCTCGAGTGCTGTGTGTGTCTGCACGGGTGAAGGATAGAAAGGGAAGTGTGGCTATATTATACGGTTTGCTGGAGTTTTAGGACTTATCGCGATAAAGGAGGTTTTTTGTAGCTGCACGAAGTTTTACGTTACCGTGTTAGTTTACTAAAAAATTTCCTATTTACAAAACGTATTATTAATTCGGGTCACGTATTTATTTCTCTCGTACTAATATAATTCTTCATTTCTTTGTTTCAGGTAAGGTCAACAGACATTTACAAATTATGATTTCTACAATGGTGAGCATACATAGTTTTAATGTTGCAATTGCCAAAACTAGCAATTAATTAAAAAGCCATCATCTCTATTTATTATTTAAAATCTCATCAAGGAATTTCGATATAATTCGAAATTATCGCAAAATTAATGAATTTTCCCCAGTACGAGGATGATTAATGTTTCGCTTTGATCTTGACCAATCTCATTATCCCGCTTAATTGATTTCGCATTAAAAAGAAGGCGTAATATAATCATTTTACATTAAAAGACGAAACTATCTTCGTAATGCATCTGGAATACCAGTCAAAATGATTAATAGCGCGCACCGATTTTCCCCATCATACTATAACCTTGCAACATCACTTACCCACAAAAAAAAACAGCTTCACTAAATATAATATTTAATTTTTTCTTTATTCCGCACGTAAAATTCCCATAATCACACACGTTCATTAAAATTACATACTACACAGACCGCAGCAACAATCTCCTTCCTACATCGCGCTAAATCCGAACAATTAAAAACTGTCCCTCGGCGCACGGGGAACTAACGAAAAAAAAGCAGTCGGCCCAGTATATACACCAAGTGTGCGCGCACGTTTCGCCACACCATTATCACGATTATCTCCTTCTCTAATTAAGAATCGCGCATATCCACACCCTGCCGTGTAATTTCTAAATTGCGCCGAGCGCGCGCGAGAGTTTTTTCTCTCCTCTTTCTCTTTCTCTCTGTCTCGGAGCCGGGTTCGTTTGTTACCGCAGAGAATTAGGCGTCCTTTTACGGGACCGCGCGAGCGGGGAATTTCGAAAATTATAAGCGCTGCTCGAGTTTTGCGGGCTCTGCGGTGTTATTTAGAAAATATTTAGGAGCGGAATGCGAACGGTATATGGGCTGTATGGGTTATTGTCGGTGGCTGCGGAGGTAATGGGTGTAGGCGAGGTCGGACGAAAGTGTCTTTGATATTTTAGAAAAAGGTTTAGTGGTGCTTGTAAATGGGAATTTATATACTTGTTTATGGTAATTCAATTCTGGGGTAGTGAAAAGATATTATTCGGAAATTATTTGCTCAACGTAGATGTTTGTTTTTGTTGAGATTAGGGTCTGGTAAACACATTGCGCTACTGAAATAGTTTAAAACCAATTTACAAAGATTCTTGTCTGCAGTTGTCGAATACTAACCTGCTATAAGAGTGATAAATTTATTGATAGTTTTAACTCTGAATTTTAATAGAATATTGTAGCAGGTGATGTTATATTAATTAGCGCCTAGCCGGGGCAATTATCAAACGTATAATTAAGTCGAAACAGTGAAAGGTGGTGGTTATATTATATACATATCGTATATATGTTAATGCTGCCTCAATTCTCTATCAGCACCGACCCGATAATGTCATTTTAATTTTATCGAATAATTGTCCCTAGCTTCGTAGCACTTAAAAACCACATTAAACTACTAGCGTTACACGATATAGCAAGATTAATCTTGATATTGTATTGTTTTGCCTCAATGTTCAAGACAATACAGTTTTCGATACAATATCAAGATTTTGGTGACAAGAATGTCAAGAATCTTGTCTTGTCTTATAAACTTCGGTAGTTGCTGATGACCATC
>UXGD01000747.1:0-47714 GCA_900474315.1 Torymus auratus
TTTCCCCCCCCCCCCCCCCCCCCCCCGCTCCCTCTCGCCGCACCATCCTCTCTCCTCTCCTCACAGTCCCTCCTCGTACCTCTCCATTTACCACTCCTCATAATATTATTCATATTGTATATATCTAATAAAGATGAATTGTAGGAATTTCATTATGTAATTCTGATACCGATGATTTTCAATATATCTTGTAAGTTTTTTTTTTTTTAATTTCAGAATTTTTTGAAACTTTCTAGAGTTTTTCTTACGGTCCTCTCTCTGAGGACAGTTTAAATTAGATTAGATTTTATTATTAGACCTAGGAGTATTACCTCCCCTAGGGGTTGAAGGACCTTGTCGCGTGCCATGCAGGTGATCTACCTTAGTAGGGGACCCGGGTGGCCCGGTGGGGAGACTTAGTCACCACGAAAGGGCAGAGGTGAAGCGTAGCTGCATGCATGTGGCGTCCTATAAACGGGTAGTCCTGGTGTGTGCGGGCCCCCTATAAATGGGAGGCCTGGTGTGAATGGATTGGCAACCCATAATAGGGTTCGTCCAAGTGAGTGTAGGGCAGGTAAGTTGCGGCTACCGCCTGACCCGGGCCGGATTGCGCTGATGACCAACAAGCAGCCCCCCATCCAAGGTGGTGGTCTGGATGGGTGCATACATTCCCTGACCTGAAGGTGTCAAGCGACCCGTACCGATGTAGATTGGTGGGCTTCGGGGTTTTGGAGGGTCTCTAACGGAGCCTCAGAGGCACCTGGCGCAACCTATGAGTATCTTAGTCGCCTTATCGACGCATGCAGGTTTCTGCGGCGGTGGACCTTTAGTTCCCTAGCTACTCGTGGGGTTCAAATAGGAAAGTTCTTATTAATTACGAAACAAAGGGAGGCGACTGGAAAGGTGGAGGATGAGGGGAGCCAATCATCAACGCCCCACACTCCGGCAACCCCATATCAGAAACGACGTAGGTGACTCCTGAGGATGTTGCCCCTTCTACTTCGGTAGTCGGAGGAAAACTGAACCAGGACGAAACGGCGTCCCAAAGGGAGGAGTTTGTGGTCTACGGGCCACACCTACCCGGAAAACGGTGGACAAAGCATAATGTCCCCTCCGTCATTATCAATCATCCAAATTAACTTGCACCACAGTAGAGGCACCACTGCTATCTTGCAGAAGGGCTTAGCCGCGGTGCACACAGGCCTATCGCTGGTCCAAGAATCATGGATAATGAACGGCACAATCAGGGGTGTGGGAGAGTTGCTGTGTTTCAGGGACGCAGCATCGACCAGGCCCAGAGCATGCATAGTGGCAAAAGGGATCAATGTCGAGCCCCAATGGAAACTATGCACTAAAGACCTGATGGTGGTCACGACAAAGATGGACAACGTCGGAAGAGTGGCCATAGCGTCGGCATACTTCCCCAACGATAGGGGCAAGATACGAACGTGCCACCAACGGAAATGGTGCGACTAGTGGACCACTTTAAAGCGCTCAGGGTGCCCCTATTGATAGAATGCGATGCGAACGTACGCCATCAACTATGGGGCAGTATTGAAACCAATCCGCGTGGACAACGCCTGGTGAAATATCTGGTGACTACGGAACTAGACATCCTGAATGTTGGCAATACGCCGACCTTCCGAAATGCTGTAAGGAAGGAGGTGTTAGATATAACTCTGTGGGCCAACAACCTTACAGACAGGATTGCCAAACAAATTGGCGGGTGTCAAACAAACCATTGCTATCAGACCACAAACAGATCAGGTTCAATCTAGTGGCGGATACGCCCGAGAGATCCCAATGGAAAAGAAATCCCAGAAACATAGACTGGGTAAACTACTCAGCAGATCTCGCTGAAGGACTTGATACTGACTGCCTACCACAACAACCGCCAACGCACAAAACTCAGGTCGAGAGGCCAAATTAGATGGTGGAATAAAGGCCTGGCTGCTCTCAAGGAGAGGACTAGAGCCCTCCTTAGAAAAGCCAGAAAACGTAACGACCCTATCTGCTGGCAGGAATATAACCGGGAGAGAGAACAATACAGAGAAGAAATTAGGAAGACGCAACAAACAAAGTGGGCCTCCTTTTGTGAGGAAGTAGAAGAAGGGGCCGAAGCTGCTAGACTGAACAAAATGCTGTCAAGCAATCCAGAGGCTATCCTTGGCTCTCTAAAACTTCCGAACGGCAGATACTCTACATCAGATGAAGAGACTCTAAAACAAGCAGTTTACAAAAGTCGGTGCGTGCAGTCCGCAAGCAGCCTCTTGTTAGTTGCTCGCTCTTGCGTTTGTCGATGGTATACAAGCAAAGGTAGGCCGCTGACAATTGATGGCAGATTCCGACCTGTATAGTTCCTGTATTATAAGCCTTATTGTGATATTATATATTATTTTCTCAAAGATTCAGTCTCAAACGAAGAGTCAGAAATAATGACGAGGAGATAGAAACTAAACGCACCTGTACCAGTAACCTCAATAGTGATGTGGAAAACTGTTAATTTAAACTGAATGTTATACTTACGATGGGGGTTGACGAGTCGAGCGGGTAGAGGGGTGCTCCCTTCCTTCCAGTGTGCTTTAACGCTTGCGTTGAGTTGGTTTATAGACGCATTTGCGTACAAATGTATCTAAATATTTTGTTCTTGGTTCCGTAATGAAATGAAACGTAATTACTCTTCTAGCGAATTGATGTGCCATTCGTCGCTTTTATATTAAAGATTATAATACATATACTACCATGAGCAGTCGTTACAAAAAAGGTCTTTTTCTCCCAGGGACAATTTGTTTAATCAAACCTTCTCGCGCGGCATAAAGTCTCGGTCGAAAGAAACGGGAGAGCCAGTGCGCGCGGAAACCTTAAAACGCGCGCATTGTCGTTTATTGCGTATTTAGCATTTTACGCGAACTCGGTCGTTTCATTTCTGCTCGTCATATCCGTACGCGCGTGGAGCTCGGCATTACTTCGGCAAACATTTAAAACGGTTCCGCCAGAGCGCGAGATGCGCGCCGGCATAACTTTCCGTGAGTTCGCGCGCAATGTTAATGTCCTTTCGACGCGCGGCGGCACTTCATAAAGTACCTCCCGATTTAACTTTCGGCGTGTGCGTGTATGCGAGAGAGAGAGAGTTCTACGACGCTAACGTGATTAAACTTCGCCATAACGCATGGATTTCAAAAACGCTAATGAGCGCAGAGAAAGAGAGGAGAGTATATGTATATATATATATATAATTTTTTTTTGTCAACTTATATATAATACTTGCTAAGCAGAGGGTGGCTTGCGCGTGTTAACGATACCGCGGTAGCATTCGATAGCAAAAGTTCGGAGCGGAGACAGGGAACGTAAAGTTGTAGTGCTATAAAAGAGGGGAGGGATTGTGGAACGTTAAAAGGGGTCAGTTTATAAAGCACTAGAATGCGTTTGGAACGCCGTGTGCACGTGCGCGCGCCTGGCGATACAATTTCATTTGGAGATATTTCATCGGACGATAAAATCATTATTCCAATTAAATATTGGACAATTGATCGTAAATTATGCATCCGTTCAGAATAACGGCGGCCTGAGTTTCTTTTGTCCTTTATGTTGTTTTGACAGCATTGTTAGTTCGTTATTTATATCTGAGAGGATCAAGTTGGATTGTATTTTATAATTATACGGTCTTATCGAAATAGCGTTACCGCAGCTTTCATTATGTCATCCGCAGTTGAAGACTCTTCCCAAGCAGTTTGATATATACATATAAATTTAAAATTTTACTCAACTGCATATGAACACTCAGTCTCTGAAATAACAACTATAGAAATAGACCATTTCCATCCACATTATTGTCGCAAACATCAGCAGACAGATTAGTACATAAATAAATTCGCGAAATAGTCGAGCACTCAAAGCGAATATTCTGGCATATTAGAATAGTCGAATACACTCCTATTTGCACTGGATATATATACATGTATATGTATATAAACTGTCACCCTCTCACTCTCCTATCCCCGTAAAATTACAAATGGACTCCCTTTGGCATTTCCCCCGTCACATAACGACGGAACAAAATCGCAATATTCGCCTATGATAGATCGTCAAATTGCAAAACACAGCGCGCCCACACATAATCAGCGGAATAGAAACACGCGTGCAGCTATGGACTAGCTTAGCTGAAACACAGGATATTGCAAAAACTGTACACAGGCAAGTAAACAAAAAGACGTGTAATTACGAAAATGGGAATTTCTTCGCCGGTATATATTGTTGATTCGCGATCAAACTCTTCGGCAGAGGCTCTTTTCTACAGACACTCTGAAACAATGGGACAACGCGAACTGTGTCACCGCTCGCGGTCGATAACGGGGCACGCAGCTATACAGCGGGAGCGTGTAACGCGGAATTTCATAATTTGCGAACTATACGAGCGCACCGCTGTAACTTCGCGCGCGTAGAGTAAATCAGGCGAAATATCTCGCGAGGATCGTATAACCTTATAATTTTTACCCGCCGCCTAACTTCGCACTCTATTGTATATATAGGTCCTTTACGACGAGAGAGAGAGGAACCCTCGCCGCATAATGCTATATATAAGTAAGTACATCCTCGAGGCGAGCTCGTCGAGTGTAATACGTCCGTTTTACCGCTCATAATTCCAGCCAGCGTTGATGAAACTCGCTTAACAACTCGCCTCTTTTCCTTCATCTCGCATATCGATCCCAGCCCCATGCCGAAAATCAGCCCTCGCAACAACAATTCTTCCGCCGGCGGCTCATGCATAAACAACTCGGCCGTGAAATCACGCTCGCCTCGTGCTTCTTATCTTACCTCCGAAAAATGCTCCTCTTCGGAAAGTCACTGCCGCCGCGCAAGAAGCGACTGCTGGTCGGCTTCCAATTGGCGCGCGGTTTGTCGCCGCTGCGGGGGTGGAGAGATCCGCGCACGGAAATGTCCGAATAAGTGGCGCGGGGAGCAGACTGCCGCAGTCCGCACGTGCGCGCGGATATGCGGACGAGTTGCGAATTCAGCGCGCGTCCGCCGCGCGTCCCTATGGTTCTGTAATTTCGGCCAGAGGGACGAGAAGGAGAGAGAGACTGTTAAGATGCGATCAGCGGATTAGCTAATTAAGCGTTCTCTCCGGTGGCTCTCGAGTTTTTGGAGGGATAGTGTACTGGCTGGAGAGAGTGGATTAAAAGTGGAGTGGAGTTTAGCGGGGATGATAGGTTATTTCAAGAGCGCTGTAATACGGTGGATGCGTGTATAATTAAAAGGATAGGCAGGCGGAGGGCTTGAAGGTAGAAGTAGGTGTTTCAATATGATTTCAACTTAAATTTAATATAGCAATAGTATAATGTCGTTCATAAGTAAGTTAAATCAGATAGCATTTCTATTGATTTTTCTCGTTTAAAATATGAACAAAAGGTAATTGTAATTTTCTAAAGCCGCCTTTTTCACGCAGCTTGACGTTTTGGAATTGTATAGGCTGTAGCTCCTTCGTTTCATGTTTTTTTCTTTCTCATTTTCGCCTTTATTTTTAAAATGAAAGCCGCTTTTTAGCTACATATTTTTCGCGGTACACGTATCATAAAGATTACACAACGGTTACTTTCACAGCAGACCAAGCTCCGAAATTTTCATTAAAAACGCGCCCGCGCCACGTATAGCTTTCCCAGCAACTTGCCTTTTTAGAACATCGTTAAACACGAAAAACGTCTAAATCAACATTTATTTCTCATGCAAAGTACAAACCCAAGCGCGCGATGTGCGTTATTTTTCCCCGGGCCCCGCCTTCTTAATTAATTCAAAGTTCGCCCAACGCGCTCGTTTCATTAAAAACTTTAATAGATTCCTGGCAAAGTTTACAATTTTAGTGCAACTTTAATAACAAGTATCGCGCTGAAATCCGACCCTCGTAACCCCCTCGAATCCCCAGTCTTAATTGAATCAAAGCCGAAAAACCAAACTCGCACACACACACATACACCCTTAATTCTCCATCGACCTCTATGTAGGAAAAAAAACCATCGCATTTTACGCCCGAGAGGCGAACCTGCCGGGCGCGATCAATTAAGGGTTTAACAACCCGCTGTAGTCGCCCGTGCGCGGCCCGCGATATTATCTATCCGGCCGCGCAAACGAAGTTTCGCCAACCGAGCGCTAAGTAAGGAGTGCGCTTTTTCCCCGCCGGGTCGTCAGCTGCGCGAGCGCCCGAAACTTGCGACGGTCCGTGCGCGCGCTCGCTAACTTTCTTATATCGTAAAATATTGAATAAGAGCGTTTCGCCATATCGCCGCGCGGCTGCTATACCGGCGACGGGGCGACGCTGAAGAAATCTTCGCAAAAAGTTGCGCACTTTGCTGCTCGCTCTTCATGCGCCGGGGATATATTTTTGTGCTGCTCGCGAGCTGTGGACTTGTTTTTCAAGTATTTTAAATTATTCTATTTTTTTGTGTCCCTGCTGTCGACGTTGACGTTGGATTATGCATGAGAGAAAGTTGTTTAAAGAACGGTCAACGGTGTGAAAACATTGTAAATATTGTACTTTTTTGTGTGCCGTAGACGCGCGTAAAACATATAAAATTGTAAAAATACCATACAGGATCGAAGGCAATTTTTAAAACTATGCAGTGTAACACATTAACACAGCTGTTCTACTTTCATCTACAACTTATATCCTATGTATCAAGGAGCCCACCTTTTTGTAAATAGCGGACGACTCCACGCCCTCCCGAGGGCGCGAAATTTACAGCATCGAATTAAAAGCGCGCGCAGCCGACGACCGCCACCACACTCGCCGCCTATAAAAACCTTAAGTTTCCCTAATTACAAAAGTCGCCCGCCCCTGCAAAAAAGGAACGAAAGCGCGCAAGAAGAAGCATAAAAAGGTCTCAGCGGCGCACCGGCGAATATAAACTCGGCCGCCCCCTCCCCAACGTCCGTACAATTTACCCAGCAGCCGACTCCATTACCAGCGAATTCGAATGCACGGCGTCCTTTAACAGCTGCTGGCGATATTAGAGCCGCGGGCGTCGTCGTCGTCGTCGTCCTCCCATCGAAAAAGCGTAAATTTCCAGCGCGCGCACACCCGGCAGAGTTGTCGAGTGGCTCGGCGCCCTTTTTTATACGCTCTCTCCGTTGAGATAGCCCCGGGGCCCCTGATCGCCGCTGCCGTTGCCGAGGAGGAGGAGGAGGAGGCGAGGGACACGTCGCGGCAGACGGAGAGAAAGAGAGAGGTAGAGAGAGAGAGAGAAAGAAAAAAGCCGAACGCGGCGAGAATCAACGATCGACAAATCGACTCGTTGACAAATCTGCCGGTTTTTTTCCGCGCGGGCCGATCATGTCGGACGAGTCCCCTGTCGAGAGAGAGTCGGTATATGTGTGTATATATGTGCATGCGGAAGCCGAGAGACACACATGAGAGAGTGAGAGAGAGAGAAAGAGGCTATATATGGAGAGGCGCGGCTTGATTGCGCGATGCGAAAATTGCTTTTCGATTCGGACATGTGTGACTGTGTGTGCGAGTGTGTGTGTGAGTGTGTGTGTGTGTTTGTGTGTGTAGAATGAGTGTGAGAGTGAGAGCTCGAGGCCGCCGGCGCCAAATACAAGCATGCGTGTAACGTAAATTATTAATTGCGCGTAACGCAATTGTCCGGGCTTGGCGTTTCGACCGACTATGATGATGCTGCGAGGGAACGTATGCGAGATATTTTGAGCTAAAACTTTTTAGTTTCCCGACAGGGTGTGACTTACAACCAGGATTATTTTTAAAAATTGAATCGTTATTTTTTTTTTTTTTTTTTTTCGTTTATTCTACCCATTTCTGGTTATTGATATACCGCACTACCGTGTAATTAAAATCTGTTATTTGATATTGGAATACGTATACAGTTTCGAGAATTTTAATTTAAAAAAAAAAAAAAAATACAGACCCTGTAACGAGAATAATATACAATGTTATACTTATTTTGCCAATTAGCCGTTGAGCGAATGTAAATTCATCCGAAACCAAATATCCGCTAACAATGCAATTCATAAAAACAGTTTACGCAATTTCAGCAAGCACAATGTACGCCACGAACCCATTTTTGCTATTTCAAGCGGAACAATCACAACACACCACAAAAGCCCGCCGTGCTCCTCGGTCTCGCGAAGAGTCGCATTCCCATCAAAACAACCGAGATTTTTGCAATATAATTCAACGCGGAATTAAGAAAAGCGGGGCTTCCTCTCTGTCTCGCTCCCTCGACTCTCACAAATTGCGCCGGAGCAACGGCGGACTCTAACACAACACATATAACACAAATATATATATAGAAGAAAAGATGGGTTGGGCCGCTGGGCGAGCAGACGAAGCGCGAAACAAGAGACCTCGCGTGTCCCGCAATTTTCGCCGTAATTATTATTAAGTGCCCCGCGTGTGCACTCACATACGCACACGCACACACCTAAGCGATTGGAATAATTCAGAGGCTCTTGCGTCTCCGCAGCTGGCGCGTCAAAGACTGATTCACGCGGGGCTGATAGAGGTGTGTGTTGAATTACGGGGTTTTGAGATAAAAATTACACGGTACGCGGGGCGCGAAAATTTTCGGCCCGCTCTGATTGAACTATGGGGCCAGGTCGGCCACCGGCTCCGTGATTAATTCGCGGGTGGGGATGGGGGAGTGTAGCGACCCTTTGTGCTTCTCGCGCGCTTGGGTAGCGTTGATTTATTAATGGCACCGCAGTGGACGCGTGTGTGTGTGTGTTTGAAGACTTAATAATTTCGATGTGCGCTGCTGATGGATATATGAGGATAGGAGCATTAGGCGAATAAAGTTTTCGACTGCGGCTGCGGAATTTCGGTAATCTCGCTGTTAGCGTGTTCTGTACAACAATGCGTTCATTCGTATTCGGATTGTTGAGAAATAATCGTGGTCAAATAATTCTTACTTACTAACTTATTGGCAGTGTAATATAATACGCCATCAGTTTTAATTAACCTTAAAGTAAGCAAGAAAAATTCTTTTTTAAAGCTCACTGTATAGAATTAAAACGGATTACACGGTTATGAACTGCGATTTAAATTTATATAGCGATGATGGAGAAAAATAAAAAGTCATCCGTAATTCGAGTTCCACTTGTCATACACTGTATTTCTGGTGGCATGTTAGATTGCTTATCTTATATAGGTCTCATATTATCACAGATATTTCATGGTAATTATAAAGCAAAGGAAATTTTAATTCTCAAAGGAACAACAATTTTCCTATATGTATACATGACAACGTTACACTCGATATAACGTCCAAGGCATCGAACGAGTGAAGCGAGGCTCGCGTAAAAGTAGGGAAGTACGCGGCGAATTAGTACATCAAAAGAGATCATTACAGTTCACAGAAACGAGCGCAGAGCAGCATCTCTCTACAATGCTTTAATAAAATGCACTTTATCGTTCCAGAATAGCCAATTAGGCGCAATACGGCGGTCTCTCTCTCTCTCTCTCACTCACTCGGCGTACTACACAAATACGAAACGCCCGCGAGCTGCCTTTCGTAGTTTCGGGAGTTTATAGTTGCGAAATCAGGACCGAATTTTAGTTTCGATAGAGAAATTAAAGTAGATTATTCAAATAGCTGATTAATTCTACTAAAAGATATACGGTACACCGTTAAAAACGATGATAATGTTTACCAGAAAGCAATTTTAATTAAAAATGTATGCATATTTGAAATTGTCAAAATTTCACCGATAGTAGACGCAGACGCTTCGCTTACACCATCGGCTCATTGACACGGAATTACAGATGGAAAAAGACGATCCCTCCCACTCATCAACTCCAAAGTATTCCTTCCCCGCGAAACAATGCAAAACCTCGGAAGCTCGAACGCTCGCGGAAGTTTCGCATCTTCGTCCGCCCCCTTTTCACGAACCCTGGCAAAGAACCAGCGCGCATCTCCTCCTCTCTCCTTTCCAGCTCCCGCTGACAAAAAGAAAGCGCCCGGAATGAAGGAGACGAGAAAAATTAAACTTCTAATGGCAAAAAAGGAGGAAACCAGTCCTTTTTCCTCTCCTTTCCTTTTCCCGACTAAATTAATTGTTCGCCAGCTCCGCCGCGCCTCTCTTTACAACGTCAATGACGTAATCGCACGGCTCTCCGCGCGCCTCCCTCGCTCCGCGCTATAGCTCGCTAGTAATTAGAAGCACTTTGCTGGGGCGCCGAACTATCTTTACGCGTGTAATTTCCCAAGGAAGTGCGAGAGACGCGTTGCGCCACGCCCGCCGCGCGGAAAAATCGGCGAAGCGCGTGCACGCGCCGTGTAGCGCGTATTATATATAATTATTCCCTCGTTATTTTCGAGGGCCCTTTAAGCTTAACGGGGGCTGCTGAGGTCGCCCACTGCGACTATCCCCAGACGGTGGAAAGTATAAGGAGGCCGCGCGAGAGCGAAGGAAAGAAGTTTTAAGAAATAATTAAAGACGGGTTTTGTAGTGCTGCGCTAGCTCAGTGTGTGCGTGTGTATGTATTAAAGGCTAAGCGCGTGGGCACGCATAAAGCTTTTCCGGGGGCTGGATTTTAATAACGCCCAGGTGAGGGCGAAGAAAACGGATGGCTTTTTACGCTGCTTTTTGCATTAATTAATAAGTACAACTTTGAAGTTCAGTTTTAAAAGTACGCGCGCGGTGTCATATTCTTTATACCACAGTGCGGATAAAGTTTTTTCTGTTACGTTTGTTTTCAGATGATATGCTTAATATATCGCTTGAAAATCTCGAGAAAAAACATTCACTTTCCTATACTAAATTTGCTTCCTCTTTGCGTCGAAAGAGAGAGTGAGAACGAAGCATTCCTTGCGCAAGTAATTTAATTTTCGCGTTTCGGATATACTAAATTTTTAACTTCAAAGTTATTATACGGAGTAAAAGCAACAGTAATTAAGGAACGCCTGTTTTTCACGCTTCAAAAACTCTTAATTAAGCTACTGCCGCTTATTTTTTCTGAATCATTCATTAAAAAAAATTCAGTGTAAAGATTGCGTTACAAATCTACTTGATTCTCTGAATCTACTGCATCACCCAATGAAAACAGAAAGTATATAAACCTTTCCTCCGGGAATTAAATAAACGACTTTTTCAGTTCTACAAAATTATTTAAAAGAACGAAAATTACAAATTAAAGTTTTCATCTTTCACCCGGACTATTTATCAACAATCACTGGCCGTACTTCCAACAGCAACACTCCCAGGCCAGAGCCACGCCTCGGCACTGCGGCCAACGTCTACGTGTGTGTCACTATATATATACGCCGACAGCGGCAGAAGCCACTCGTCGCGCTGACTTCCTGCTGCTCCTCGTCGCGCTGCCACCGTCGCGGCCTCATCTCGATGCAAAGGAGCTCGTGCACTCCCTCTCAGCTGCATCCTCGGCTTCGCACACTGCTAACTGTAATATACATACGTTCAGCAGCGAACTTTTCATTAACCCCGAGACCTACATACGCGCGCGCCTAATTCGGAAATAGGCTCTTTACTTCTTCGCGGAAAGGAGATAGATAAGCGGCTTCGAATGCGTTGGATGTGCTGTATAATGGAAGTATGGTGTGCAGTCCTTCTATCGTTTTTGGGATGTGAGGTGTGTAGCGAGGAAAGGGGAAAAGTGTTTGACAGAGTTGTCAGATGGGATTGAAGTTTGTTTCTAACGGTAATCGAGTCCTTTCGAGGAATTATGTAAATACAGAGACGAGCTGACCCATAGAGATTGGTAGTTATTTAGTGAACTTCCACTACATTCTGTAATTTCTAAGTGCACTGTTAAAAATTTTCTGAAGTTTAAGATAAAAATGTACATTCTGTAATAAAACTTCAAACTATGTATTAAAATTTGAGATAAATTGAATGAAAATTTCTGAAATTTAATACAAATTTTGAAGTTTTATTACAGAATCTACATTTATCTTGAATTTCAGAAAATCTTTAACAGTGTGATGTAAATGAGATACAGAAACTTACTTTAGATCAGCAATATATTCTTAGTATTTGAAGTGGGTTATTTTGCGTGCAGCTATTTCTAGTTTATACTATAAATTGAGATACAAGCTATAGTATAAACTAGAAATATCTTTAAATATCCATGTAAAGAAGGAAGCATTTCGATAACATTAATGTATCCATTCGTACCTAAATACACAAATTTTTAATTAAAAACCCGCCATCTTTCATCGTATACCAATTCCAAAAGACCATCAGCTCGCCTTTCTGAAAAAAACGATTTTTTCAATTACACCACTACACATCATACATGCACGTGTATACACATTGCGACCTCGTCTCTCATCATCCCCCCTCCTCACCATACACACACATGTGTCCCTCTTCGCCGTCAATCCCTTTCTTCCTCTTTCTTCGCGCGTTATTTAATCACGACCACGCGTCGCTTTTTTCGCAAGCCTCACCACACACACGCACACAGATACGCGCACGAGATGATCGCACTGCCGCGTGACTCTCCAGATGCGCGCAGCTCTGGCTTTTATGAAGCGACTGCGGGCAGACGTGCCCGGCGTACAAGCGGCCGGCTAACCGCTAATTGTAGTCCGCGCGCGAAAGAGGACGAGAGCAGTGAGGGAGAGAGAGAGAGAAAGAGACGAGTTATTACAGAGGAGGAAGTGGTGGTTCTCTTTCTCTGGCTTCCGGAATTTCATCCCCCAAATGCTGCGCTCTACGCGCGTCGAGCTCGAAAACGCGCTCTTTTTCTTATTTGAGCGTGGAATTCGAGCTGCTCGCCGGGACTTTTTTACTTTGCGTGCGCTTCGATGGAGGTCGATAGACGGTTTTTCCTTTTTTGAAGAGGGGGGGAGTTTCGGCCTGCGCCAAAATTGCCATGGCGCGTAACTTTTCGCGAGATCGCGGTTTTCGGGAGATCGAGCGCGGCGCGTCGCCCGCATAAAAAGTCGCGTGGCGGCGCAGGATTTTATCGTGCGGTTCTTTTTTTTTGTCTGCAGCGCGAAAGTATTTTACGTAGCTTCAATGGGAAATCGTACAGAGTTTTTTGAAAATAGGTTGGGGTTGATAACGGGTTTGATGATATAGAGAGCTGTCGGATGTGATGTCAATTTCGCGGTTCGCGAAAATTTTTAATTTTCATGTAAATTATACTATTGCAAATACTGGGTAGATTATTGTGCGTTTGGTAATCACGAGTGTGTTTGTTTTTATCGTATTAATTATACAAATCCATGAAATTGGAACTGTGCGCAGTTTAAATTATAAACAGAGTACTTACAGAATTGAAACGCTGGTAATTAATGAATTATAGTACTGATGTGTATATTATATTCTGGATATCTAATTATGGATAATTAACATTAATTAAATGTTTGTAACCAAATAAAGGCATATTATTCTTTATTTATCAGACTGGTTACTAGTAACACACCCTACCTAGAATGTACTTTAAAATTTCTATTAACAATAACAACTCAGCAGATAATAGATTTCTTGTGTCACATAATCTCTATTTAATGTTAAAGTTTAATTGTTATATCAATGTTGTAGTCTGCTTAACTGTCTAACATGATAAATATCAACAAAATACAAACGGCAGACGTCGGAAAGCAGATTTTTATATATTTTAACATATTTTAAACATTCAATTTTAATTTTTTATTCATATTTTTGTTCCATATCCATCTATCTCGATCCATATCTATCAATATCCATCCATATCCATGTATATACACCCATATCCACCCATATCCATCCATATATGTATTCATATTTCTCCATATCCAGCCATTTGCACCCATATCTATCAATATTCATCCATATTCATCAATACTCATCCATATTCATCAATATTCATCCATATTCATCCATATTCATCAATATTCATCCACATCCATCAATATTCATCCATATCTATCAATATTCATCTTCATCCGTTGATATTTATCTATATCCATCATTAATACTCATTAACTCATTACTTCCGGTAAATGAGATCTAAGGGTGAGAATAAATTGGTGGACGGCCAACTGCAGACTGTCAAATTTTAATATAATAAAAAAAATAAATAAAGATTATTATTTCATTTTAGCAAAATAGTATTACATCCTCATGTAATAACGCTATTGATTAATAATATCAAATATCAAATATTGACACCCCGTTACAATACGCAGCTGCTACGGTTCAATATGAATTACACTCAGCATTAATTGGTTCAACGAAAACTGAATCAATCTTTTCGCATTAACAGGATTAAATTAAAAAAAAAAAAGCATCCCCACATCGTTTCCCTCGTATACGATAACCGAATCAATTTCCCGCTCCCGTGTATAACCCCTCAATAAATTCCACTAATTATTATCCTTTCCGCATATATTTTTCCCACCACCAGCAACGCCACCAACAACCACACCAACCCGCACTCGCGTGTAATAACGTATTTTACGCTAAAAAAAAAAACTTTAAACTCTCCTCGCTCTCTGACGGCGCTACTCTCGCGCTCTGCGTGCAAAAACTCGCATCTCGCAAGTTCGCCGGGAGACGAGTAAAAAGAAAATATACGTACGCGCGCGTAACTTTTTTCGCGCGAACGCGAAGAGTGTATATAACGTATACTAGCGAAGGAAGAAGCCAAGAGAGGAGAGAGTAGTTGCTTGTAGAACTTTTCATTAAAAGCACGCGCGCAAGCTCGCGCGCTCCTCAAACGGGCGCAAGAAGGGCGCGCATTTGCATCGCCGCGCTAATGTATGTACCGAGAATCTTCCTTCCTCCTCTTCTCCTCCACCTCCTCGCTCCGTCTCGCTCTGCAGCTTCCTTCCGAATGGACGACTAGTTATAGCATAGAGGCTGCCGCCATTCGAGCGTAGCCGTTAACCTTAATCAACCTCGACGTCACGGGTATAAGGACAATATCAACACGGTGTGCTGCGGCGGGTAGTTTCTAGCGGAGAAGGCGGGGGTAAGTAGCCTCGCGATAATAATTATTTACTGGATTCTTTTTCTTTTCTGCCTTGTGGGAGCGTGGCAGAAGTTACGAGGGACGCTGGCTTCGCGCCTGAGTATAGATTAATATCGAAAAGGCAAAAATGGGGGGAGGGAACGAGGCTATAATATAAATTAGATGGGACTGACGTTTCATTTCTTTCATCGGAAGGGTATAACGGTTGGCGTTTATTATCGGGACGTTTATTATGTAGTAAAATAGCTATAAGGTTATAGAAAAATAAAGTATAAATAAAATCGACGGTCGCGTATATAAAGTCGTAGGAAGACGAGTGATTTTCTTGCAATTTCGTTTTGATATAATAATGAATACGAAAAAAAAAAAATTCTATCCGGTATTTATTTTAGAAAAACAAAGGAATATAACGACATTACTCCGTATTTATATTCGCCATTTGAACAAGGAATTCTCAGGGACCGCACATACAGCAACTTCCATCCAAGAGCCGGGGCGCGCCTCGAAAAACAAAGGCAGCAAAAATACCACGCGGCAAGAACGGAAGAGCTTTTCCTCGGCTCTACGCGCGCGCACTGCGACTTCCGGCTGCCGCCGCGCTACTCTCACTCACTATATATACCTGCATACATCCAAGACACGGTCTACCGCGACAGGCAGCGGGGGCGAACAATTCGGTATAAATTAACTCGTTTTCACAATGGGCCACATTATGCGACGTCGGCTGTGGCGTTTACCGGGCGCGCGAGCGTGCTGGTTCGGCAAGCATTGTTTGCTATCCCCCTGCCTCAGAGGAGGAGGAGGAAGAGGAAAGGCTTTGACGCGCGGAGGGGGTTAAAAGGGGGTGGAGAGGAGGAAGCCAAGTGAGTGAGAGGGAGATACAAGGGGGCGAGCTTGCATAATGCATTGTTGCGAGCATTGTCCCCGACCGTCGATCGCCGGTAATAATGTAATGCGCCGCAGGGTAATTGACGAGCGATCGACGTACCGCCGAATTCGCATCTCTCTCTCCCTATAGCTCTCTCCTTTTTCGGATGCGCGCTCGGGCTTTTGTTTCCACGGAGCTGTACGTTACGGTGCGCGTTCTGACAATTGAATATGAACGAATTTTTCGGCGCGCGCATGTTGGCGGATCACAAATAAAATACACGTGTATGTGTGTATTCTTGTTCGGCGTGCTCGCGCGTGGCCCATTGTATACAAGGATTTCTCGCGGGAGTTTTCGCCAACCGTGCGCACGCGCTTTTGTACGCGACGTGTGATTTATTTGCGAGAAAGTTCGGATATCAATTTTTATCTTGGCCTGGGTTTCTTTTCGCTCGTGGCTGCTCCTTTTTTTTAGAGAGGGGGAGGCGTAGACTGCTACGACGGAGTCGCCGGAACGCCGTATTTCCGTGTCGTTTATATTTTTGATAAAAGAACCGTATTTTTCAGATGAAAGAGTAAATTTGTTACTTACTTTCTTTTGCTTGGCGACACGGAGACAACGATTTTTGTTATTCAATGCGAAAATATAATGCACAAATATCATATACAATTGGCATATTATTTGAGTTATATACGTGTATTTATAAATTTATTTTGACTTTCAAATATAAATTTGCATTAAAATTTATTTATAGATCTGTTTTAAAACGTATGTTTCCATTAAAATGTATGTATGTTTCCATTAAAATTCCATTCCAAGAAAAAAATTAATACTCATCTAACTTATTTGCACTAGTGAAATTAACTGGTCCAGAAAAATGTTAAATTATTACAAATTTTAATTTTCTTTTAATTTTATTTATACAATAACATAATTTTATCTTTATTTATAGTATAAGAAAAACTGAAAAAAGGAGTAAAATCTTCTTTTTCATGTATATTTTAACTGACATATAATTGACATATAATATTAAAATCTGCTATCCACTAAAACTCAATATTAAAAATTAAAAAAACTCAAATACCAAGAGAAAACCACATCAATTGTAAGCATTGATTCGAAATTGAACTTTCTCAAAAACAAATTACAAATGACTATTTTCTTGAGACATTCTATTATTATTCGAATATTCTAGAATTACAGAATTCGAATATCGAATACGTATCCAGTGAAGCGCGATCATTGTTACCTGTAATGAAAACTGTAATATATTAGTTAACAACGTTTTGAAATTATTATAAAATACTGCAAAGAAAGTTATATTCAGAATATTCTTATTATAAAAAGCATTACTTATACGAGGCATAATCAATCCGAGCCCGTACAAAAATTTGCACTTGCATCTTCTTTTAATGCAAATCAATCGCTAATCTCCTTCGCAGCCATCGCCCCATTCTCCAGCCAGCTAATTTATACCCCCGAACTCCAATAAACAACTCATGCAGCCCCATAAACATCCTCTCTAGAAAATTTTTCGCGAAAACAATCAGCTGGCACACATGCATCCCCTCGAGGTGCTCACGCACACACTCTCCCACACAATCCGCGCTCTCTTCCCCCGCGCAATAACTCGCTCGAAAGCGATAAAGTCATAAGGGTTTGCGCTCGCTCGCTCACGTACGTACAACTCCCTCGCGCTCCATCGGCTGCAAAGGCAGGCAGGCAGGCAGCGATTGCGATAAGCCTCCGGCAGTACCAGAGAACGAGCGAGAGAGGGAGAGAGAACTTGGCCCGTCTTCCCATTATACACATACATACACACACCGCGGTGCGCGAGGAATGCATCAAGAGGCGGCGGCGGTAGCGCAATATGCGCGAAATTAATGAAATTTTTCGAGCGGTAAAAAAGCAGCCGCGCACGCGGGCACGTATATGTACGTGAGCCGCCGACAGCGAGAGAGAGAAGGAGAGAGAGAGGGAGAGAGAACGATTTGTCGCCACGCGCCTTAAAGGGTACGACGCCGGCTGAAGTATCTCTTGCTGGTGCGACGTATGAAGGAATTCTTCGACGCGACGTAAAGATAGCGCGCGTACGTAGAGTTGCCGAGGAGAGAGAGAGGAAAAGAGAAAGAGCCGCCAAATAAAGTTAGCTCATGGGACGCCAAGATTTCGCCAGCTGTCGCGTAGTTGCGTCTGAGTTTGGCGGCGTAAGTCTGGTATCGTTTACGGCGAGAATGCGGCTAATCGTTGTTTTAGCGGTTCTGTGAAAAGAATGTTCTTATGGTAGGTTCTTGATCGACCAAGATTTCACGTCTGTTACTGTCATTCGTTGGAATTTTTTTTTTCCCCCTTTAAAATTATATGTTCGTCATTAGTTTTGATTACACCTATTAAATTTGTAATATTAATTTACAATTATTATAACACAATCTTTCATCTTTATGAATCATTATGTATAATTTTAATGCACAACTATGACTGTAAGAAAGTACCTTTTAAATTGCGCAGATCCTATCTCTCTCAAAGTAAATACACGTATAGTCGACAAAAGTATAGGGAAAAAAGGCCATAAAAACCGCCAAAGTAAACCATAATACAGTTAGACGACGTCGAGATAATAACCGTAACCGCAGCGCCAGTTATTAACGATCCGCGTTAGCAACTTAAACAACAGCACTTTAAAATCACTCCCACATAAATAAGCCTCGAATTACTAAACACACACAGATCCCGGCCGTATACCTTATCAGACGCCACACCGCGCGCGGCGAGAAGAGATTTACGCACGCGCACGCCCCACCGCTTGTATACACATATATGCATGTGTATATATACATAGACACACATATGTACTCCTTGTGCAGGCGAGCAATTTGTAAAGCGATCGCTCTCGCGGAAAAGTCGTCGTCGCCGTGTCGCCCTCGCGAAAAACTCGCCGGTCAATCGCGGTAATTGCCGAGCAAAAAGTTATCTCTCTCTCTCTTTCTCCCCCTCTCACTCGGACACGCGCTTCATCGGCAGGCGCCGTAAATCCGCGCTCGAAACGGAAAACAAGCCAGTGCGCGCCCGTCCTAACATAAATATACGGCCTCTTTAGCTCCCTTCGATACAGCCGTGCTCGCTGACGAGCGTAAAACGCATGTTCGCCGCCCCGCGAATGAGCGCGCTGCAGGATTTATAGAGGGGCGAGCGTGCGCGCGACTGCAGCATGCGTTCATTGTTATTCATTGCGCGTGCCGCGTAAATAACAATACTTTGATATCCGGGGCCAAAGGAGAGTCGTCGTCGTCGTCGAGGAAATGCAAAGAGTACTGCATTGCGCACGCTGATAATGACCCCACGATGCAATGCTGAATACGTGCGCGTCTGTCTGAGTGTATACATTATATGCCGATGCGTATATAGGTGCGAAATAATGGCCCGCAAGAGAGAGAGAGGCAGAGCGATTTCATTTCTTTGCATATTTTCGTACTCGCGCGACGCGTGCAAACGTCGTTAAACTGCTGTCGCGTCGCGTGCTCTTGACGTGCTATACGATGCTTTTCCCGTCCTCGTCGCGCGCTTTTTTTCCGGTAGCTTTGACACTCTTTCGCTTTTATGGGGGAAGGAGGAAGATGCATCGCTCGCTCGAAATGGAAAAATCCATAGTTGTTGAGTTTACGTGGGTTGTAAAGAGGCCACGGTGGGAAAGGTATGATTTCTGATGGTATATGTACGAATGAGAGGAACTCCTTCGGTTTGATGATTGCAAGTGGGTTACGTTATAATTGATCAAATTTAACAGTTAAATTCGAGTGTCTCAATCTCGTTGAGGAGGATCGATTGGTGATTGAATGAATATTAATTGGCTTCAGTGAGCACGGAAACTAACAAGATTTCGTTAAGAAATAATAAAACTGTTTTTAATTCAACATGAATCGGGCGTATTTTATTCAATACCAACTTTTCGTAATTTATAAAATAAGGCAACTGGTGTAAATACTATTATAGAATAAAACCAATCACTAATTCCTCTAAAATTACACAAATCAAAATGTATTTTCGATATCCAAGCCCTAAGGTATATCGTCCTAATCCTCTCCCACACTCTTCAAAATCCTCACTCAAACGCATTTCATCCTACCATCGAAAACAAAAACCACGCAATTCTCGTTCCCCATCTCTACCTTAAAAATGGCGTATATATATCCAGATACACACGCAGAGCGCTTATACCTCGGGTCATCTCTTTTTGCATCCTCTTGCGCATTTTCGAGTTCTGCCTGACGAATAATCGCCGCTTTTTGTCATCGCGCACGTACAAGAGAGATATAGAGAGAAGACCAAATTCGTTCGCCACCGCCGCGGCCACAAAAAGTTTGAAAAACCAGCGGCTCGGGAGTCCGATTGATTATTGATCGGCGGTGGCGGTGGCTAGTAGCTGACCACTTAACCGCGGATTTCGCATCAGGGCAGAGAAAGAAGGAGTGAAAAGAGAGACAGAAAGAGAGAGAAAGAAAGAGAGAGAGAGAAAAGAAGGTTCTTATTTGCACGCGCACGCGGAGATGAAGTTATTACCCGGTGATATTTTTGTTCTCTCGGTGTTGCCGCTTTCTAGGTGGTCTGTGGACATTTTTATGTGTACACGTTTTCAATTTCGCTCGCTGGGGGAATACTAATAGAAGGTAATCACGATTGTAGTGTCATGGTTGAAATAAAAAGGTGGATAGGATACGGACGTATCTGTATTTTTTTTTTTTTTTTTTTTTAAATATGTAATTTTAAGACATATAATAAGTAAACACACAAAATATAATTTCATACCGGTTACTAAACATAGTAAATAAAATTTTACTTGATCGTATAGTATAGATTTCAATTTTATATGTATACATTTTTATTCGGTTTTAATTAATTCATCATATACGCAATTTAATTTTAACAATATACTATTATTCCCAATAACAGAATTTCACAAAAAATCCCACATTGCCACTGATATACAGTTCATCGGTCATCCTTAATACACTAAAGCTTTCCTCGCAAATAGCCCGTAATGCGAACCCTTCCAACGAAAAAAAACGCGCCCACGGAACTCTCGTTCCCTCTTTCTCGATCGTAAACAGCATAGAGTTCGCGAGAGGTATAATGAGCCGCGATAAAACAGCGTGTAATCGCGCGGGAAGTCCGCTATCACCACCCTGCCTCCCCATTAAGAAGCGCATGCAAATTTCGGCTGGCTGGCGTTTCTCAATGACTCTCCCGTGAAAATATTATCTCTCTCGAGCACGCCGAAGGAGCCATACCACCACCACTACCACTAGTGCCATGTATATATAAGAAAGCCGCGCGGGAAAATATGCATAAAGAAAGTTCGCCAGCTCGCACGGCGCGCGCCTTTGTGCTTGGGCGAAAGCTTGCTCCAGCTTCCTCTTCTCCGACAGAAGAGAGAGAGAGAGAGAGAGAGAGAGAGAGAGAGACGCCTGCACGGTTTTACGTATATACATATTGTATATAGTTGCTCCGTCTGAGGCCTTCTCTGGCCAAACCAATCGAATAAATACCGTATGCATATTGCATATCGAGGTTGCCGAGTTTGCGCGCACGAGCTTGCTGCATCGATAGTTCCTCTGGCAGTAGTAACTTCGCTTGAGAATAATCACTGCAAATGGTTGGAAGGGAAAAGAATGGAAAAGAATTTTTGTTAACAATACCGGGGGGTATATGGCGAATACTAATAGTTTTCAGAAAAATTTTTCAATATTTTTTTAATAACTTTTTTTCGAATTTCTATAATATACCTAAATATAAAATTGTCGAAATATTTCAAAGATACTTCGATTCATATTTCAACTTCATTAACTCAAACACCTTATTAGTTCATTAATGATTTCAAATTTATGAATAAATTTTTAACCATGGAGCGAATAAGAGTAGTAGAAGGGCTAAATTTAGTATTATAAACAGCCTCCGTTTCTCACAGTCCATTAATTACAAGCTACACATTCTTAATAAACAACCACATCATCCTCTCTTCCATCGCTCCCCTCGAGAAAAAAAAAACTCCACAAGTTCTCGGATAATATCCTCGACAGATTATCTCTCGATATATCCTTCCTCCACCCTTCCCCATCCTCGCACGTCCCTCTCTCTCTCCCCCCGACTCTCTGTTTGTGTTTACACGGCTTTTCTTTCATTCTGTCTCGTTAGACAAACACGTTAATACGGGAGCGTACGCCACACACAGACACACACGCACACACACATACTTGTGCATGCTTGAGAGCGAAAAAGAGAAGAACCACACCGCGAGTGTATATATACGCGTATATAGGAAAAGCGGAGAGGTGGCTGCGGTGGGCGGGAGAGCGGCGGGGGGGTGAGGAATACAGGAGAAAAGGAAGAGGCCGAAGAAAACGAGAGCACGGGAGCAGAAACTAACTGACGATGGATAGGGGGAAGAAGAAGAGTCGGAAGCATCAGCGCCAGCGATGCACAACGGAATGGGATATATATATATATATATATATATATTCGCTATACTGCTGCTATTGCTGCTGCTGGCGCTGCAGCCGCGTCGTCGCATTTTCTTTCCAGAAGTCGTGTGTGCATGGCTGTATACGAGGAAATTAGTAATCTACCTCTTTGAACTACACGCTGTTTCTCGCCCCGCCGGTAATTATCTGTCGTTATGTGGTTTGCTGAGAGGGAAAGAGAAAACTAATTTCAAATTACCTTTTGGCCTGTTTGCAAGATTCCCCTTTACAAGGTTCAAACTAGGTTTTAAAGGCGCTTTTTCACGTCACATATTAACCGACAATTTATAACATGTGTTGGAAGTTCGAGAACAATTCCACAATACATTTATTTTTCATTACTATATATTGTAATGAGCTATATATACATGTCGAACTTATTTTAAAGAATCCGTTGAAAACATTGCTTGACTGCTTTTACAGGTCAATCCGAACTCTTCCCTCCCTATATACTTTTTGCACTCCCAGTACAAAAAGGCGCACGCGAAATTTCGATGCTCCCGGGGAGAATCCGAAAGGCTAATCGAGCAAACTGGAGCAGCGAGGAAGAGTATAAGCAGCGCCAGCAGCGATCGCAAAGCCACCCTAATAATACTCCGACTACAGCCCAAATCCGCATTTAAACATCCGCCAAGGAACTGCGCTCGATCATCTTAATTTCCCCCTTTGTGCCCGCGAGCCTCGCCAGAGCCGCAGCCCTTCAGCACAGCAGCATCTTTATCTCTCCTCTTTCTCCAAAACAAGAACGATGGCGAAGAAGACTCCGCGCAGAGCCGGGCCAACCGCGACGACGGACAGAAGGAAGACACTCTCCTCCTCCTCCAGCCAGTGAAAAGCATGCAGCAGAAGCCCGGTGTGCTCCCTCGTTCCATAGAGCTCCCGTTTGCCGTCGCCACCCCCACGCTCCGCGGCGCACGCACGCCGCTCGCGCCGCGCCTGCCCGCAGAGCTCTGTGTCCCGCGGCAGCGCGGTCGCGCGGCAGTAGTGCGCCGGCGATCATCGAGCGAGGAGCGCACTCCCGCTCGGTCCTCCCCCCCACCCTGCACGTCACCTCGCGCGCGTGCACACACGTGTGTGCTCCGAAGCAAGTCGCGTGCCCCGAGTCGAGCATCTGCTGCTCCTGTGTGCTGGGCCACACGTGTGTCACGAGTTCCGCTACTGTGTGTCTTTGTGCGAGAGTGCGCCGTGCCGGACGCAAATAGACGAGGGGAGAGCGCGCGAGCGCGCCTCCGGATGTGCGAGTACAGCGAGGAGGACAACTGCAGCGGCCGACGTCTGGAAAGCGGAGGTAGAACCCGCACAGTGAACACTGCGCGCGCGCTTTTGGCGGATATTTAGTGCGACGACGATAATAACAATATAACTCGAGAGGGGGAAGTGAAATAAGACGCGGCCGGTGAGAAAGAGGAGAGATGATAAGCCGTAATAGTCGGCTGATTAGGGGTGTCCTCGGCCCTGTGGGCATTGAGCAGCGGCCTGGAAGTCTTGTCAATCGGATCGGCCGTGTGACAATGGCCATCAGCGCCGCCTAAGGAGCTTAGCACACACAGAGCCAGGGCCTAACGCCTTATCACTCGCTCATTCGCCGATACTTACAGCAGCGACAGCGACAAATCGGATTGCCGGATCCTCACCCTCCGCTATCGGCCAGCGCCAGAGCGCTCGCCCGCGCCTCTCCGAGAGAACGCCCGTATAACGACTTCCTAATGACCTCGTAAAGCCCGTCGGTGCGCGAAAAGTATCCGGCCCGCTTCGACAATCGGCAATAACGAGCTTCCGGCCAAGCGCGCGAGTTTCGGCGCGGCTCCAACACACGTATATATACATATGAGCACCACCAATGCGCCTCAGTGTACGTGTCTATAGTGTATACCGCGGTGGATTAGAAGAAGACGACACGTGCGTGTGTGTGTGGAAGAGAACCTTGAACTCCCCCCCGTAAATACCACGGCAGCTCTTCTTTAACGAAAGCGCGACGTGTGCTAAGCTTTCGCTGCAGCGCGCCTGCGCCTCTCTATATGAGCGAAGCGCGCGAGCCGGCCGGCGGAGAATAAAGAGAGCGATCTCTTTGGATTTCAAGAGCGACGCGCGCGCGTGTGACTGACGGCACGGTAATTGAGCCCAGCCGCTCGCTACTTCTCTCTCTCTCTCTCTGTACCGGCAAAGACCCGCGTGTGTGTACCTATATATATACATACACGGCTGAGAAAGCGCGTGTATGTGAGAGGAAACAAGAGCCGAGTGTGCTTCGGAACGGCGCCAAAGTGCTGGCGAAGATTAAGGTCGCGGCGTGCTGCTGCTCCTCCCGACGGGCCAACGGCTTTGGTCCCCCGAGTGACGCCGCCCCCGCAAATAGGTGAGTCGCAAGCTCTCGACTTTTCTTTGACGACTTACTCTCCTTTGCCGCGTGGGGTTCACCCTTTTTTGGAGGGAGGCTGTATATTATAGAGGATCTCTGGTATGGGGCGCATGTGAACATTGGCATTGATGAATTTTAATTTGAAGCTGAGAGCGGGTTGGGCTTTTTTTTCAACAGGGTTGGTAGGAGGCGAGGGGTGCAGATGGGATTCGACAAAGATTCATTTGAGCTGAAGCGCGGACTGAAGGCTATTTCGGAACGCTGTAATTATATAATTTACGAGAGCGATGGTGATACGCATTTTAATAAATATAATTATAAATACGTTAATTTGAATATAGGTGTAATGAGCGTCAAATTTATTTAACATTTTAATTTACGGCAGGATTTTTATATGTCTGAGGCTGCTTACAAATTCTGATGCAAAATAAATTTATAATTATGAAATCCATTTTTTGCTGTATACTGGAAAAGTTGCTGTGGTATTTTTTACGGGCACGCGTGCTATATTTCAGGTCGAGTGTAATAATTTTTCAACGTAAACTCTTGAAATTAAGTTCAAATAGTTTTCAAAAAGCGAGAAAAGTTGAAATATAACGAAAGTTTGTGCACGTTGTGAGAATGGACCTTTATTTTTTATTGAAGCAGGAGAAAAACTTTTAGTACCGTTTAAAATTAAAAGACGTGAAAAAAAAATAGAAAAAAGTTGGTCGTTAATTCAAGTTAAACGATGATCAAGCAATTATTCCGATGAACATCAATGTCGACGGGATACACAACTAGGCCAGAAATGTATCAAAAGCACGATGAAACTGTTCATTCATCAGCGTTACTTTATTTCGCGAACTTAACTCATTCCATTCAAAGTTGCATTGCGGACGCTTCCGATAAAACATTCAATAATAGAAATTACGCTAGAGCGCAGTGACTGAACTTATCATATTGCACTTTAATCGTAAAAAAGGCGAGTTCAACTGGAGCTACACAGTTGACGTTGCACTTGCGATAAGAGTTCGCATGATTGACATCGCGAGATAGCGGAATTTTCGCGCAGAACATCCCGACAAGATAAAATATTTCATTTAATAACAATCGACAGTCAAAGTACGAATCTAGGCTATACCAGTAGCCTAAGTAGTCAATCATTATGACTGATCGATATATACGTTTCACTGAAAAATAATGCGATGTTTATAGGTTATTACACATTGTATGAATATTTATTGACTGCATTCCCCTCGAAACTATACGTGAATATCGGCAACTACTATTACATTTTGTATTATTAAAATGTAAACATATTATAACACCGTTGTTATAATATTATATGAGCTTCTTATTTGTAAAATGTTTATCGTTAATGCAGTGTACGGTATTCCGATACACTAAAGCGGCGGTACATGCTATAGCTGCAAACACTTATCGATTGTTCCACTGCAATTAATCAAAGTGCCTAATTTGGCCAATTACTAAGTCTATCCCTATAAAACAAAATTGATACTCCTCTCCAATGTAAATAACTTCAAGATAAATGGAGCGTAATGGCCCAGGGGGATTACGTAGGCTTTCTGTTTTCTTTTAAACCGAACACTTTTCTCCCGGCGAACGAATACTTACATAAAAATTATTTTTAGCTCGTTCGAGATTATTTTTAGAGGTTCACTGATAGAATCGATGGTTAAACATATTCGTCGCGCTTTTGTAGATTCTTTGAATTTTTTTCGAGCGACGGAAGTATAATTTATACCAATATTTTATAAGATTATTTTATCAATAAAGAGCTTTTATAACGCATTATAAACAAGTATTATTGTAACTAATTACTTCCCATGTACAGCTTCATTTATGTAATTTATATATTAATAAAAGCTATTATATCATTAATTTATAACAAAACTGATAAAACACAATATTATACGTATTAATAATAACGTTTTAAAATTATACATATAAAAAGTCAATCAATTTTCTTTGTAGGATATAGAATTTCAATTTGCGCATGAGCGATTTTTGTGAAATAATTCATTCGATTCAATTAATACGCGGGTAAACAGGCGTACATATATCCTTTTCTGAAAGACAATACGATTATTGTATTAATATTATCATTTTACAGTTGCGGAAGTGATTGCCGCCGCTCGATGAAATCGATAAATACACGTGTTATAACGTGCACATACACGCTGTTCCGTATTAAACAAAGTATGCACAATTTTGCGATAATAATAATCCCCAATGCGGCAGTGTGAAACTTTTAGGAAAATTATGTTATTTATATGTAATGACAGACAGGGACGTGTGCCGGTAGCTACACTGCAAATATGATTATACCGCTGGAGGGCGAAAAGTAGGGTTGCGAGTACTTGAGTCCCTTAGACACTCAAGTCCCCTCAACAAGTCCAGAAACACTTCGGACTTCTGAACTTGATTGCGATAAAAAAATTGTTAAATTATTAGAAACAGTTTTATCACACAGTTTTGCTCGCAATAATTTCATTTTTCTTTTTTTAAAACACATTCATTAACCACGAAATCCTTAGCAAAAAAAAAATCGTACGTAAACTTTCAAAAAGTAAAATAAAATTCGAGAATGTTAGCTTAAATTTTGAAATAAATTGAAAACTGTCAACGACTCATATGATTACACATTTTAAGCTCCTCTTTGATTGCAAACAAGTCTGAAAACACTTTGCACTTCTGGACGCATGAAGTACTAATTCTGCAACCCTGGCAGCAAGGAAAAGAGCGAGAGAAGGGGAAACGTTAAACTTATTGTAAAAAATATTACATCGAAGAGCTCGTAGAGTGGTATATATTACATCATCAGAGGCTACTTGATTGGATGTGAATATTCATTATGGGACCGACATACGAAATATCAAAACTTTAGTATAATAATTGAATTGCCATTGTTCCGCACTAAACAGAACTCCCGGCAGATGAATGAAAATTATAATAATAAAAAATACAAAATATTCCACAGTTTGGTAATTCCTGGCAAATCAACAATTTAAATTTCTTCCTAGCGACGGTTTTTACTTGTTTTTCGAATTCATCGTATTCGGAGTGCACTATTTGTATGCAATCAACAATAATGAATTCATTTAAACTCTGTTATTCTGAGTATTTATAATTAATATGTATCCGTAACAGCCATATACCTGATGTTATTCTAATTAGTTGTAGCCAATTGATACATCCCACGATATATTTGCACAGTTTTATTTTGCAGAAGAGAGAACTCGTTTTAATCAAATCTCTTTTAATTAACGTACAAATTCAGATCCACGACGTATAAACAACAACCGACGATAAAATTAAAGAATTGCAATAACATAAAAGTTCGAAATTTTTTCTAAAATTACCACCCAAATATCGTGTCAATCAGCAATATCCCCTACTCAACCACCACGAGCCACTTGACCACTTCCATATTAAAATACCCCCAATTTCAACGCACCAAGACGCGGAAAATCTCGCGCCCTCTCATTCGACAATTATATAGTGCCGCGCTTGCGTGCACTGCACACTCTCGACTTTAAATAACGCGCGCACAGTTTGCAAGCGCGCAAGCATACTTGCCTTTGACTCCCTCTTCCTCTCTCACGGCACGGGAGAAATAATAAAAATAATAGCGCGCGACCTTTATGCACACGCACTCGCGCGGCTTTTAGCCAAAGAAGGTAGACGACGTCGAGAGCACGACCGGGGCGAAGGCGACGACAACGTAGGAGAAGGAGAGGAGGCAAAAGGAGGGGACGAGAAACGCGTGGAGCAAAGTAATTCGAAGTCCGCAAAGTCGTCACCCCTCCCTCGCGGGTTTACCCTTTTCACGACGTCGGCGACATTTTTTTATCCTTCCTTTTTTAAGCGCTCCTCTCTCACTCGCCCCCACCACCTCTCCGCAAATGATGAAAGTTTCATGGTACGCGCGAGGCCGCAGAGGACTTAAAAGTAAATCACATATTATATATGTATTTATTTTATTCCTTTCAAGCTTTCGCGTCCCTTTCAAAAAGTCCGCGTATACATTTATTATATCTATATACGTAGGTGTGTACGCGCGGATGCGATTCGTTACGTACATTATTGGACGGCGCGAAAACTCGGCAGTGCGCGCTGCGAATCGATATAGACACGCATGTATAATATACACATACGTTCGCGCGTACGATAATTTGCAAAAGAGTAGAGGAGTATAGCCGACTGATCTGTTACATATGCCCCCGAGCGATCAACGTTATTATTTAACTGGATTTTACAGATGATCGGCCAAGCGTGTAATGCGCGCTCCTATATATACATACACAAACGCGCGGGCGCACGCATATATCTACACGCAGACCGTAATCGAGCGCCTACGTGAACATCGACGAATGAAATCCCGCCTCCGACAAAGTAAATTTGGGCCGATATAAGCCTCGCTTCATATATACACGCGTATGCGCATGTATATATAATAGGCCACGCGCTCAACATTCTTTTTCCGCGAAACGCCGAGGCACAGATGTTTCTGCTTCTGACAGCCGCCCGCCCGCGCGTGGGGAAATTAGTTTGCGGTGTATGTGTGAGGGGGGCCGCGCGCGTATAACGAGTACCTATAGGCATACAGAGAAAGCGTACGCGCATCGCTATATGTGGCTGTCCTTCGGAAGCGCTAGCCGGAGAGAGTGAGCCATATAGAAGCGCGGAGTATATAGAGAGAGTCGCTCTCGTATATTAGAAATTAGATTTCGAATTGCGCGGAACGCGCGTCTCGTAAACTGCGCCGTGCTGTGTATGGAGGTAAATGTATGGGTACGTGGATGTATGAGTGGTCGAGAGAGAGAGAGAGAGAAAGAGAGCGTGCCGCCTGGGTCGTCCCTTTATCCTTTTAGAGGTTTAGCAGCGGTAGTGTAATGCTCTCATGACAATCCTGAATTACGTGCGGCTCTGCGGTGTTTCGAAGTAAATCGAAGAGACAGTCAAGATATTACTTTTGACCTTTGGAAGAGGAAATTAGTTGAGCAATTTCGGATACCTAAAAGTGACTTTACACTGCGAGACCTACTCCTTGGATTATAAGTTATTTGATTTTTAATCTGCTGCTTTGTGTAAAACAATAGATCTTTTATTAATTATTATGCCTGTTACAGAAAGGACAAAAAAATAGTTTTGAGGTAGTACTTAAATGTCAAGGGAAAAACCTTCGTGTAATAGGATAAAGCTTTTATTTGAATTTTTATGTATTGAAAAATATTAAGTTCTTTAAAAGATGTAGGTAAGCCTTTGAGGATGGGGTGAACAGCGCAGAATCGTTATTTATTCAAGGACTTTTTAAACATTATTTAAAAAAAATAATTTAATTAATCTTTTAGTGCCTGGAACTTCTAAAGTATTAAATATTTTTTTGTAGAGTGGCGTTGGTATTTATAGTAATCTGTTGAAAACAAAATTAAAGCTTGTAAGTAATCCGGTACGATAATACAAACGCATAACTGCCCGTTTACACAAACGACCCCCCCCCCTTCCCGCCAACTTGCAAAGTTGGTTTAACAATGTAATTAAAAACACTGAACAATTGGGAAACGAAGTTCTCGACGTTGTTTTAAAAACAACAACTCGCTTAATTAATGTTGAATGTTCTTTGTAAAAGTACACTTTATGCGAAAAGGAAGGAATTCGAATGCAGTAGCACGAATTGGCTTGCCTATTTTCGTAGACATTTGCGTGTGGTGTAAGTATACACACGATTTTTCATGTATCTTCACAAATCTATTTAAATACTTAGTTCAGACGGTTAACTTGAAAAGTGCTCGCTCTTATCTTTAAAGCCGATTACGATATTTTTCTAAAATCCTTTCAACAGTACAATATGTCAAGGATTTAAAAGTTTTTTTCTTGATTGAACAAACCATTAAAACATTTATCAAACCTGTTGATGTGTGTCAATATTTTCTTCCCGGCAAAAAAAGTTTACCATCAAAAAACCGTCAACAATAGCACAACACCATACGCAGCATGGTAAATATTGATAAAGGGAACGGCGCTACTTTTACGACCATACGCCTATACACGTAGGCGCTGTCCGACAACTAAAAGAACTTACTATCATCTATCATACATCATGTAGGCCACACACATACACACTGATAGCCGAAAGCTGCCCGTCATAAATTAATGAAGTCTATTCAAAGTAACGAATTTCTGAGCATCGACGTATCGCGCGAGCGTACGGAATTAATAAAAACGCGTTGTCCAAACACGCGACTACCACGCGCTTGCGACACCCTCGGCTCATCCATTATACTTCATCTCCCCTCCCCTGCACGTATATATATACATATACGTACATACAACGAGCATCGATTCGCGGGCAAGAAAAGCCGCGCCGTAAATATATAGGGCCAATAACGAGCTTTTAATACGGCGTAATGACATAAGAGCATTAGCCGCGGAGAGAGAGAGAGCGAAGAGCTGGCTCTCGAGGGCGTGACTTGCGCGCGTCATCTAAAAGCACACGTCGGCGAGGTCAGTATACGCGCGAAAGTGTGAAAAGCCGTTATATATAGCGGCAAGCACGTTTACGCGCCGCGCAGCGTAAAAAGCTCGTTAACACCGCGTTGCGTCGCGCGCCTGCTGTGGCGATGTTGTTAAAGCTCTTATCTCTTCGTTACGCGGCTATCATGCGTTTAGCGATGATGAAAAAAGAGGATCGCCCGTGTGAGGGGCGAAGAGGAGGAAAGGGAATGTTGTTAATGCAAAAGCGCAACGCGTTGATTGGCGAGAGGGAGACGGCCGGATATGATGGGAATAATACGTTGTGGTATGCAAGTGCCAGCTTTGTGCGTGAATTCGGGAATATGAGGTTGCAGAAGGGACGAAAGGATTGTCGATTGAATGAAGAGTTTTGATTTAATAGAAAAAATGGTCAAATACAGTTGAAATGAGGATATTTTAAGTAGGCAGTAAACTAAGCAAAAAGATATAAATACCTTTTATATCAAAAAGTGAAAAATTTCAAAATGTCATATAATAAATGAGTACTGAAATGCTAGTAAAGGGATATTTAATAATTATATCTATAAAGCATTTATTTGCTATGCACTTATAGAAATATCATTTGTAAAGTTCATTAAATTATTATTTATTATAATTTCTTTTAGTACGGTATTGGAAGTGGTTGTGAAACTGTCGTTATTCATTCCTCCTATATCAGTATAGTACTATTTTTTTAAAATCAAACGTATAGAGTAATTCAATTTGAATTTTACTGTGATATTATTGAAAATTATTAATGGGGTGGCATAAGTCCTACCATTACCAACCGAGCAATTGACACAGCTTAAAGCGTATTAAAAATAAAATACGTAGAATCACGAAAAATCAAGAGCACACTGCTATGTGGTTTTGAACGTTCTATCATCCAGTAGAAGTTTGACGTCGAAATATCAAATGGTTTTTGCAAAAACTTTGAACAAGACAAAATTCAGTTTCTTTCTAAGTTTTTGCAAAGACCACTTGATATTTCGACTTCAAACTTTTACTGGATGATAGATCGTTCAAAACCACAGAGCAGTGGGCTCTTGATTTTTTGTGATTATTTGCATTTTATTTTTAATCAGTTTGAAACTGTGTATTTCAATCACACTTCTACTGTTGTTCAATCAATTTACTTTATTTGCAATTTTATTCAGTAATATGAAATGAAAAAATTTAGTGTATTCAAAAACCTATAATAATATTTAATCATTCGTTGGAAAAGCTACCTATTCTTGCTTAAGTGATTGAGTTGAAGTTTTGTTATACACATAAATAAATAAGCAGAGATATTTCAATACATACCTATAACATAATGTCAATGTTTATAATTCTTGATTAAATTAACTCGTCAAATATTATTTCTACTATAATATTATTAATATTTAATTACTCTAATGCACGTTCAACTAACTTTAATACAATAAATTAAGTTAATTACAAATACCATAAAATCTAATTTATATGTTCCAGCACATTTTTTGAAATAAAAATTAACGTTTTCTCTGTCTGATTATTTGTTGTATAAAATTAAATTATAAATTTAAAAAATTAGAATCTTTGTAGGTATGTGAACAAACTTTTTATATGTGGATTTTCAATTCTTATAAAATTTTGAGTCTAAAAATGTTTTCCAGTTCATTATCTCTACTTCTTTCAACATCTATCTATCATCCTCCACACTTGGGATGAAACTGCATTAAAGAAAAATATTCAAAAGTAATGTGATGCTTATGAATGATGTTCTACGTTGACGAAACGCATAATTGTAAAGTAACAAACTGTTTTACGTCAACGAATAAAAGTTTTTTAAATTACCTCATTTTACGATGTACCAATTTGCGTACAAAGTAGACATACGTCATGAAGTACGACCAGCATTGAAACACATTCCTATACATAAAATTTCTTTTCTACGTGAAAAGATGAAGGCAAATGAATTAGAGTTTCACTTTAAAACATTAATTACCTAATTTTTGGAGTATAATTTCATTATTCTGTAAAAGTGCAAATTCACCTTAATAAGATTTTATAACGACTAATCCTGCTCCACAGACTGAATTTTTTATATTTTGGGCGTTGGCTTTTTTAATTACAGGTCATTTTAAAAATTCTATGTACATATGTGCTTAAATTAGCGGTATGCGCAGGTATATAAATTGGAAACCCGAAAATTAAAATCACGGGCGCTCATACGCATTAAATATCCACAAACGGCAAACATAATATACTTTTGAGTTGAAAATTATGCCTTCAAAGAGAAAAAAACAGGAAAATATTATGAATTAAGCTTTTCAGGCATTCGCCACAGTACACAGTTGAAAATTGTATGTAAAATATAAATCCTATGTAATTTAAATTTTATGTAAAATATTTTCCGAAAAATTTTACAGAAAATTTGTTTAAAATTTACACAATAAGTAAGCGCTTGTAAAATTCAAATTTTCAAATTTAAAAAAAATAAATATACCTTCAATTTTACACAAACATTTGTGTAAAATGGCGATTTTACGACAATTCTGTGTATAATTTTTACACAAAATTTGTGTAATTCATTTACTCAAATAATTGTGTAGAATATATAGGGAAATTCATATTTTACACAGATTTTGTGTAAAATAGGGATACAATTTTGAAGAGTGATAATGTTTTCAAAAAATGCTAATATAAAATGTATCGACAGTATGGGATTGCTTATAAGATGGGCGATCCATTAAAAATTTTACCATAAAAATGATACCGGCAGTATCGACAGACGTGCAATTAAATGACAAATAGTTTGACATCCATCCACGGCATCTAAATACTGTGCCACCTACCTTATCTACTGCACAATTTCGATATTCAAAAAGCACGCGTATCTCCCAACAAACACACAATTTCAACGTCCGCGCTAACTGACACATTTCAAACTCGTTGATTTGCCTACACAACCCTTTCAAAAACCCCCGGAAACATTTTCCCCGAAACTTCAAAACATACACACACGCACGCGACTAATCGCGTACGCGTACAGAACATCCGTTAAAAAAAAAAAAAAGAAAAAAGGAAAATCGATCCCCGCGCGTAATGACACCACTATTGGTCGCTCGTGGCTGAGCGACAGACCTATCAATCTCGCGCGAAACAACCCATTATTTCAATCAGTCGCCCCGGCGAACCTGAAAATTCCCATCAATACGCAGAAAGACAGCTCGCAAATATTTAACCTCGCTCCCCCGTTCGCCTCTTCCAACGAAAAATAAAGAAGAAAATTGCGCGTTCCCCCCGAACGGATAGACTCTCCCCGGCTAACGGGATTTTCCCAATCACTCGATCAATGGGAGGGCTGCGAATTACAGGAGTCGCGCGCGATGCAGGTGCGCGTCGACAATGGGGCACGTTCCGGTGGATATAGAAGGAGGGTGGGGTGCCACTTACGGTCTCCCGGACCCGTTTGATTAACACGCGCCGCGGTGGTGCGCCTAACGCGCTCGCGCGCCGTATATTAACCCTCCGGACGCCCCATTATCCGTCGTCTCGCTGCTGCTGCCTATATCGAACACGCGTACCATAGGTGCTGATGAAGGGGGAGGCGTACCCGGTACAATGCTTATATGTTGTTAGCAGAAATACTGTGCTTTTTTCAATCGATAATTATATAAGGATCAAAAGCACGCGTATATAAATTGAAATATTATATTGACGTCGTCCGGTGTTAAAGGGAACATATTTGCAAATAACCAAAGTGTAAAAATCTGTCGACAAGCGCATTTTATACTCCCCCAATGTATACACAGGCGATAGAAACGAACTGTGTGGCAGGGGAACATTAAAACAATTTACACGTTGTCGAGGCACTCGGTGGCGCCACGCCCAGTATTGCCGTGTATAGCCCACTTGCCTATCGTCAGTTAATTTCGAGCACCTAGTTCGATTTTCATCGACGAAAGAGAGAGAGAGCAGAAAAAAAACAGCCGCAACAACAAAACAACGCGCACGCAACAGCTCCCCCGCGGGGCCGCGCGTGATCGGAAAATCGAGTACAAAATTTTCAACGCGTCCGATAACTCGAAAAATCGTACATCAAGCTCTCCACTGGCTCACGCCCTGTATATAGACGAACACGAAGCGCGCCGCTCTGCTTCACTCTTTTATCTCTCCACGAGAGCCTGCGTGTGATGTACGAGCTGCATGGCTGCCGGTGTATTAGCGCTCGCACGAGAGCGGATCGGTTTTTCGCGAAATTCAATTTGTTCGCTCTCGCTCGCGAATTCAGGCAAATCTTGCACTCCCGTTCACCGTATATAGTCATTAGCTGCGTTAATGACCTCGGCTTTATTAAACGCGCGCGCGCGCGGGAGAACGCCATTATTTATGGGGCAGAACGAGTGAGGCAATTTCGGGGTGAGAGAGAGAGAGAGAGCTTTTCGGTTATGAAGCTTCTCTGCGCTCATGCACGCGCGCAAGTAAAAATGTTTAATTTAAGCGGCGGCTCACGCCGTGCTATCCGGCTTTAATTAAAAGTCTTAATATCGTCTGGAGAGTTGTGCGTGTGCCGGTGATGTCTCGGCGTGGCTCTTAAAAGACTCGCTTTGAAAAGGATCGGCGCGACGTCGCCCCGTTTTAACGCACTCGTCCGGAAATCTCGGCGCTTTTTGTTCGCGCCGACATTAGCACGCCGGCGAACTTCCGAGAGCGAGCGCCCGCGCCTTCGATGAAACTTTCCCGCGACGGAATTTCTTCGTAAACATAAATTTGAATCGTTCTACTCGTTTCCGAGTATTTACGACACTATATATACGCTCAGTTTTAACGGCGAGCGCGACAGTAGAGCGAAAATATCTCGCGCCGGTGTACGTGTGTATATATACATAACTTCGTATAAAAATTTGCAATAGCGCGAAATTCGAATTGAAGGCCCCCCACCCCCTTTTCAGAGCTAACAAAAGCTCTGGCAGGGAGAGTAGAGTCATCAATATTTACTGAAAATTGCCACCGAGCCGGTGAATAAAAATGTCAGCGCGCACGCGCGCAGTGTATAAATATCAAAGGGACGTAGTGCCAGTTTTTCGGTGCGTTTTAAATTCAAAAGCGCATGAAAAGAGAGCCAGTGAGGGGAGAGGGGCGGCAACGAAGTTACAGCTGCGCGTAAAAATGTCAGCGGCCGCCGCCGCGAAACGTCAAGCGAAGAACAAAAACTTTTGCCAAATGCGTTATGTGCGCGCGCAGCGGCCGCGCGCTTCCTCGTTTTTCGCAGTCAACAGGCTAATCTCATTGTCGATGGCCTCGGCTGTACGGGTAACGAGGGGTGCAGCCGCGCTCGCGGGAAATATGCGACTCCCCCCATCGATTTCGCGATAAATAAAGGCACGCGCGTCGCGGCCTGACGGCGCACAAAATATATATATACCGGTCTGCGGGATATTTCGAATGGAATATTCTTCGTGCACTAAAAAACTAATAATTTTCATGGGATGCAGGCTGTGTGTATATAAATGCAATACTGTTGGTCGTTATCGGTTTGACAAATTTGACAGTGGTTATTACTTTTTGGCGTTTTAAAAACAAAAAGCGTGATGGATTAAAGTGCGCAATCAACTCTACCGAAGCATTACCCTCGTCAGTCTATAAACAAAACGGAAAAATTTCACCATTTTCATCTTTAAAATGAAAAAAAAAAACGGACATCCGACCTCCATACCTAAAGACCTTTTCTACCCATCGTATAAAATCGCTGCTCGATCAATCCCCGTAAAATAATCTCCGGCGCGCAACGTCAAGCTCGCTCGTCCCGAGTAATTAAAACTTCAACCGACGTCTCGCTGAGAAATTCTCCCTTCCCGCGCGCAGACAATCATAATGAATTCTTCTGTCCCTCTCTCTCTCTCTTCCTTTTTCTTAATTCCTCTCAGCAGAGAGCAGAAGATGAAGAAGCGTTTCATTTTACACTATATATATTTTTAACGTACAAACGCACTATATATAGATGTAAGCACAAAAAATATAAAAGCACACAAACACGGTACACGCTCTCTTTGCCCTGATTTTGATGGATCGCCGGTCTTCGTGTTTTGTACCCTCCGCGACTGACCGCCGTACCGGGTGGCAGCTAAGGTATCGCACTTCCGTCGCTCGCGAATCCCGACGTTTTTTCCCCGACGGTTCAGTACGTAACGGATGTTCCGATGTGCGCTCGGCCATCGGCTCGCGTATAATTGATGGATCACGCTCGCGTATTCTCGCGTATTCTCCTAGATGTAGGTGGTGGCGAGAATTGAGAGGCGCATCACGTGATGTTGCGGCGCCCCTGCAAAAAGGGAACGGGTTTTTGCGTGGGACGTGTGTAAGAAAAAACGACGTGTCAAAGGGTACGTTGCGGAGAAATAGACAGCAGAATGATGATGGAGTTTTGTTAATTAATTGAGCGATAATTCGTTAATTAAATATGAACAATAATAGAAACATTATTTTGTATTGTAATTGATTATAGTCGAGGTGAATAATTAAATATACTTGGCTGAAATAATTTACTTCGTTTATTTCGACTCGTACAGTTCTTCCAGAAGATTAGCCTTTCATCCTATCACATAATTGATGAACCCGAATAGAACAACGGAATTATCACGCTCCGAAGCAATAATAATTTATCACCAGAGCATTCAGTTTGGTAATAATATTAATTCTATACGTTATATCTACTCAACCGTGATTTCGAACAATATATTTCTCGTTGAAAAAGATCATCATAATTTAACGTATCAAATATAATTTGATTTACAATATATTTTAATTTGGTCAACTCAAGCGCGAATTCGCGCGATTGGCTGAATTTTCGAGGCGCGACGACATATACAAATCCTCATCATTCGCTCGAAGCACTTGCGATTAAAAATAGAGAGTTATATTTTCGATCCGTCATTCTGTTTACGTCGATCTTCTCTCATTTCTGCGTCAATAAACATCAAAAAACGATGGTCATTACATCACCTGAGAAAATAACATCACCGTGTCGAACGCTTTTGATGACCCAACTTGTATATACACCTATATAAATACTCGGAAATCAATGATATCCTTATTTTTATATAACCGTAGCTTTAAAAGGAACGTGTCGACCGTTATATAACTCTGTTATCGCCTCTACAATGCTTCGGTCGCGCAATCTTCCCGCATTAAGCGTAATTGTCCCTCTTCGCGCTCTCGTCAAGTTATATTCCGTCGATTTTTCCCTCCCTCTTTCTCTCTGCAGTCGTCAAAAGAAAATCTGGCGGTTCCTCACCTAAATCCTCATAATGAACACGCTTGCGGGTAATTACCATGATTGCCCGCGCGCTCGTCCGCCTGGCGATTCTCCGGCAATTACGACTTTAATTACAGCATTTCATTCCGCGCGCCCAGAGCTAGCTCCTTCCGAAATTTGCCCCAGCTATATAGCGAAGAGGTGCGAAGGAGAGATGATGCGGCCCGCGGGCGGGCGACAAATTGCGCGCGAAAAACTCGCTAATAGCCTCGCGCTCTGTTTCACAGCACCGTTCCTTTGTATTAGAGGAGATATCCCTCTCTATAATATACGATTTCCTTCGAACGCGCCGTCATTGTGCCCGTAATTATTGTCCGCTAATGCTGTCCCCTTTGTGCGACGTTATAGGCGAAAAAACAGCACCGCCGCGTATAGGAGGTCGAAAGACCGAGAGAGAGAGAGAGGCGAGGAGCGAAAGGAGCAGCTTGCATCCGTTCCACTAACTTTTATTAGAAAAGTTCGAGCGTGCGCGCGGGAAGGGGCGTCGCATCGAATTATGCAGACGATGATCCCGTTCGATGAGCCGCGAAAAGCCGGATATCATGGCCCACCCCCGCTTCTGCGGCAACTCCTTCGTTGCCCCTCGTTGAACGCGCGCTTCTATCTGCTTGTATATAGATATATATTATAGGTGCGAAGGGCGTAGCTGGATAACGACATTATTTTCAACCCCTCGATGAAAGAGAGAGGAGGGTAGTTCGATTAAATTTTTGCTTTCTGTCGCGTTCGCGAGCGACTCGGAGTGAATTTTTTTGTTCTACTTCCAATTGAAAGCGTGAGAGTGATGAATGGCCTCCGCGCTCTGCGCGAGACTTTAATTTCAACTTTATTATTAATGCCACTTTTAATATTATGAAATATAAAACACAAGGTGCGCGCGTGAAGAGATGATAATATGAGCCGGCGTCATAACTTTCGGAATAAATTGTATCGCAAGATCCGCGAGAAATATATGTCTCTGGAAAAAGACCTGATGGTATTAAAAAACAATATTTATCGAAAAAGTGTAATTACTCAGACGAAAATTTTTCCGCACTGCAACTGCGGAAGTATAGCAAAGCTCGAAAGCCTATTTCGACAGTTCACAAAGTACTATGACAAATCGAACACATCCGAATAGAGACGACCACGTATATAGTAAGCGCTCGCGCGCGATAAACGGTAATCCAATTCCGATTAATCTGACGTCTCTGTGCGCATCTGCCGTGCCGCGCGAACTCCTACACACGTTCCTCGACAAATCCCTACGTCGAATCGTCACCACTTCCGTTCCGTACATATATCTTCTTCTGTTCGACTGCATCGCTTCGACGCGCGAGCGCGCGCTTACGTCTACTTTAACGGGACGCATGATATTGGTAGGATCGACGCTGGATCAGCGGCGAAAGCCGGATTTGATTGGTACGCTGCAGCACGCACGTGAGCTCGAGACTGCTGCACTGATTGCTTATAGCCGCGCGTCGCCGTGCCGGCGTTTGTCGAGCAAGCGATTCGTATATTGAATTCCGTACAACAGGCGTATTAAAATAAAAAGCAAAGAAAAACAACGACATTTGGGTACGTTATATTATAGTTATTTGATGTCACGTCTAGTTGTTAGGTTTTGAGCATTCCGAGTGCGCGCGAAATAATCTAGTATTGATTTCAATCGCTACGCGCTATTGACCAGCTACCGAGTGATCCTTCGATTATTGACCCATTCATAACTGGCCGACCGTATATCGTCATCGCCATCGTCGCCGTCGTCGGCTCTCTCTCTCTCTCTCACTCTCTCGTTGTGTATATATATTCAGTAGATTGTATTAATCGAAGCCTATGGGCTGACGAATGATTTATTTGTAGTTTCAATGCATGTATAGGCATCGCAGTATAACTACGCTTTGAGTGTTGTTAACCACGCTAATTCGCTTGCCTATCGAATCATCACGGCAGGATTGAGTTTTATAAAGTCATCACATTTTCGTATGAATATAGATAGCTCCATGTTTTCATTTAACCTTCTTTTATTCCCAGATTGATCCTCTTTTATACGAATAAACATCTCTCCCCGCTCAATTTGTCCAGTTCAATTTCGACTTTTTTCGGCACCGACGAATTTTTAACTTTTTTATTTTTATAAACCTACTCCCCCTATTTTCGCGTTAAAAACTCCAACAAACTGCGCATTCCACCCTTACACGTACACACCCTCTTTTCCTCTTTCATTGCGAAATTTCGCACAACACCATCGCCGCCATACCTATATAATATATACATAGGGTGTGGCGCAAATTACGCACGTACGCAGGTATATTAGCTGACAGCACTGGGCATTTTCGAAATTCATTTAATTCATCGGCAAATAAACCAGCCGCCGCCAGGCCGCGGCTATATCGGGTGCAAAAATAGCGCTGAATAAAAGCTCGCCGGCGGGCAAACACAGCGTGTGCGCCGATGTAAATATTCTCGCTGCCGATAGTAGCTGCGCTCTGCATGCCGCGCGCCGTAGCCTCCCCCTGATAGATTGCACCGGGCGAATTTACGACACGTTGATTGAATGTGAGGGAGGAGGAGGTGGAGGAGAAGGGCGTGCTGCACTCCCCCTTGCTCATCCATACTCGAACACGTACGCGCGCGTGCGGAGGCAGCAGCAGGGAGGGATGAGATTGCGTTCCGACCGCACAGGCCCCTGGATTTATCGGCAGCCTTGCGCGCTTCAAAGAGGACCGAGAGCTGCGAGTTCTTCCAGTTATACACTATATACACGCAAAGTTCGCGCGAGTAACTTTGCCCGCCGAGGAGGAGCTTATTCCGCGCCTGCCAATTAATTTTATAACCTTTGCCGTGTACGAGAGCGGGGCGAAGCTTATTAATAAGCGCGAATTTCGTAGCAGAGATGGGGCGGATATGTTGGTTATAATCTTCGTGTGTAGGGAGAGACGTGGGGGACGATGACGATTTTATAGCGGGCGCCGCCTGCGCGAGAGGTCACGAGTAATAGGCCGGAAGGCGCGCGAGAGAGAGTCGCTGAGGTTATATGTGAGTAGGGAGAAATCGACGTTGTAGAGGGAGAATTATTCTTTCGTCGAAGTGCTCGAATTAAATTGTCGTTTTAAGAGTAGGAGTGCGAAGGCGCTTTTACGGCACTTGGTAATGACGTTCTATAAAGTTATTTTAATCGAATGTTAAAGTGTACATTCTTAGATTTTTCTATGCGTTAATATATAATTACACCTATTTTAATTTCGTTCTTTTATTATGTGGTATTGGTTCAACAATTATCATAGCCGACGGGCGACGAGTGACAGTTGAAATTTTCAGCGACGATTAGATATTAAATTGTAACTTTAAAGTAGCAAATTTATAAGGAATGCGTAGGTACGCAATTGCAATTAAATTCTGGCATGCTATTAACAAATTTCAAAGTTTAACCTGCGTGATTAACCTAATCACGAAAATGATACCATTACAATAGAAAACCACGAATTTCCAACAAATTTCCTTCAAAGACCGTTTGTGCGTGAGCCGAATCATCTATAAAATTATATCGGAATTTAATCCTCTCTTTAAAAAATGATGATCAGAAGATAGGTATAGTTGCGCATTTAAAAAATCGAATTCTTTTTCAAATCAAGTATATTATTGAAAAAGAACAAAAACATAATCATATAGTTCTTTATTCCACTCTTGAAGCAACGATGGTCTGCACATGTTGTGAAGTAGTAGCTTATTTAAAGATTGATTTGATTGGTCTGTATGAAAAATCTATTAGATTATTTGATCATTTAAACTAATTAAAACTATAAGTCATAGTAAAAATAATAGTGGCCACAAGCTCAACAACAACAAAAAAACAAATTAAAACTCGCAATAATCTAAACTTTATCATTAAAGCAGTGCGTTTCACGCCGCGAAACCCATTACGGAACATAAACTCGTCGACCCACTGCCGAACGCGGGAGTAATTAGAATCTCTCTCGCTCCTTCATACAGCCGCCGCGTATACACGCGTTTCGCGGAGTATATAGAGGCCCCGTGCCCCGCGCACGTTTGCTTTTCGTCGCGCCACGCGTCGAAGACACGCTGCCACCGCGGAGGCTAATTTTAGCCTCTCTCTCCCTCTCTCATACACTTCCGAATCAGCGTCGTGCGGTAGTGCGCGCTCGGTAGAGACTGACTTTTTCTCCCCTGCCACACAGCTATTCCCGAAAGGCGACATTCGACCGCGCTCTCTCTCGAATTTGATGAGTTCAGTGGCTTCTCTCGGCACCAACGCAGCGGCGGCGCTTAAATACACTGCCGCCTCTTTTTGGATTACACGCGAATGGTCGTAATTCCATCCATCTGATTGCCGCGAGCCGATTTTGTACATTAAATTTATGCGTTTTTGGAGATTATATGCGAATCGCGCTCATTATGGCCGGAGTGTATTGAAAATTCCGCATATACGCATCAATATATATTATACGCGCTCGACGTTCATGTTATCTAAATGCCGGAACCGGACGAGAAACGCGTTATTTTAGAAATGTGAATTATAATTTCAAGCGTTATAAATTCGAGAGGTTCTCTCGAATATAACCGTATATATACACGCGAGCTCCGCTCTGCTATTATGATATCAAGTACTACGGATAATTGCGCGCGCTCGCGTTCGCGTAAATTAAGCGGGAAGTTTTGAAATATCGCGCGCGCTTTCGGTGCACGCTAAATGGCCGGATAAAAAATGATCCGCATCGTTCTCATAGCAGCGCTTTAAACGAGCGGAAAATATAGAACCTCTCGCTCGCGCCTGTCGTAAAAATAATATCTGTACGAAGTGCGCGACAGCTCAGCCAGTGACTCGATCATTTTTTTCGTTCGTTCGGCTCCGGATTCACGCGCCTAATCGACCCTATATCCCAACAGTAGCCTAAAAAAAGTCCATTTTTCTCCTCTCCCCATCTTCCGACAAACTTTTCACCCGAATGCGAATAGTTTAGCATAAATTGTCGGCGAAAGGCGCGCCATTCGGAATAAGCGGCCCTGTCGAATAAGCAATTAAACGGTTTCAGCTTCCGAGAGGGGGACTCTCGGCACAAGGGAAGGGTGATTGACGAGTCGGAGCAAAGAGCTCTCCCCCGCTCTGATCGTGTTCAATTCACACGGAATCCATTTTTTGCCGGGGCGGCGCTTTTTTCCGCCTCGTCTGCTCTTTGTATCCCTCTTGCACGCGTGGGCAGCCGGCCGCGAAAGGAGGGAATTCCGGGACAATTGGTATAGACGCCGTCGTCGCTCGATAAACTCAATTAACCAATCGAGTTAATTGAATGTTCTTACGGGTGTGCGCGAAGCTGTCCGGGTGCCCGTTCGACACGAATTTCTTTTTCTCGCGCGTGCGACGCGACGAGGCGAGATATATTATATATAAGTGCGCGCACTAGCGAGTGTCAGCGAGGATAATCTTGTTTGCCGCGTGTGCTAATGTACGGGTTATCGGGGAAAACGAAGATCGACTGATGAAACGCGAGTGTACGTGTCTGGGTGGGTGGTGAGAGTGCCCGGATGTGTATCCCCTCGCAATAAGGGAATTTGAATGCGTATAACGTCGCGTCTGGTGAAATATGATTTTATTTGGCTGGAGTGATCCGCGTTATATATGTCCCTATCTGCTGTGAGGAAACTCATATATGAGAACTCACAAATGAGTCTACATGAATATAATTTAATCTATTAAAAATTGCTTTTTGTTAATATTTTCGTTTTTTTTTGTTTTCCAGATTGAGATTCACATGCAGGATCATGGGTACTTTGTAATTAAATTTTTATGAAGCAACTTATCGACCGAGCAGTCAGGTAATATATTATAGTATTGATAGTTTGCAGTTGTGTTTGTCTCGTATCAGATATGGCCTCTGACTATAGTCATTGGTAGAATCGGTCGATGTTTTAATATTAGTTTCAGAATCGATAAACACTTACAATACAAAAACATTAACGAAAATATATTTCTTTTACGTATATGTTCTTAATACCACATTTAGTGTCAAAATTTATATTAAATTATTTATAAATTTATTTCTCTTAATATATTTAGGTAAAATATTTTCATTTTCATATAAAAACTCATATTAGATCTCATATGAATTTTCGTGAATTCTTATGAACATTTCGCCAAACTGTAACGAAAACTACAGCATTACTCACGAGTTTGCATCGAATACTAGTACCATTCACGAGATTCTAACGCCACAATCTATGCGTGCCAGTCTTCGCTACAAATGCTGAAATGGGCTATAGTGTTCGTCGGAACCAGAATAGTGATACATTTTCTAGGTGAGGAGAAGTCGACATGAGTATCATACAAGTTATCTCATCAATTTTTTTTCAGCAGAGATGAAATTATTAAATTTTTCACGAAATCGGAAAAACTTGGTTTCTACGGTGACATACACAGTTAAAAAAAATGAGATTTGGTTTTGACACAAGTTTTGTATCAAAAACGGAATCAGTAACACACTCCTGTGTGTATAATTATGATTCAGTAATGGATGAAAAGTATACCAAATTTGTATCACCTAATGTACAGTAAATAGCGCACACATTTTGTATTTTTATTCTATACATACAATTACTATAATCGTTTGTTAACTATACAACAAAACATACGATTTTCAATCGTGTAGCAATTAATAAATCAATGAGAACATGAATAATAAATTTCATTACATGAATATCAAATACAAGCAGGTGATTAACTACTCGATGGCTATCGTTATAGTTTATGAATTTCCCATTGTAATAGATATTACTACCATATCAGTTATAAATTGAAAGGGCGCAGTATATCCCTCTGTACAGTAGCTACTAAAATATAGTATGACCAGCCCACAAGTGAATTTGGCTTATTATTGTTTAAAACCAGCGTAAATGTTTATATTCTTAAAACAAAAACTAATAATTCGTTAATAATTAGATATTATAGTTTATTTGTCAGGATTCGACCACGGATCAATTTTGTTCAATGAAATCATTGTGTGATTTGGCATGAGATAAGCTTTCAGTAGAAATAGTATTTTCTCAAAAAACACGAAGCTTTTAAGAACGCTGGCGCTTTTATAGTGAAAGAGATCGCTCGCGACGGAAAGATCGATCCATCCGCCCTTCTTTCAACACAAAAGAAAAATATGTACCTAATTAACAAAGCACAACTTTTTAAGTGCTCTCAATTTAAATACAAATGGTCCACTCTCTTATTCAAATCTCGATTTACAGTCGCCACCTATATTAATAGAGGGCTAACAAATAACTGCATTATATCGGGACGTTGAAGCCAAACTCTCACCCCGTCTTCTCCATTACAAGTCAGTCAAATTGCAAATATATTCGTTATAACGCGGCTCAATTAAATGACGGCCGCGGTGGAAAGAAATTTCATTAAAGTCCTCCGCCCTTTTCGCGTCTACCTACCTACGCGCGAGTACGCGGGCAAAGAAAAAAGGGAATACCACGTGTACACGAAGCTAAACTAACTTGGGTCGTGTTGAGGCGAGAAGTAAAGCAAAGTAAGGTGGAACTCAATTTTTTCTTTGCTTAACTTCTCAACTATCGCGCGGAGAGAAGTCGCGAGTAGGACGGAGACGAGAATGATCCTCGGCCTGGCTTCCGGCGGCGGCTGCCGCCGTGCGACAGTTAACAAGTTTACTCTCTTCGTCGCCGGAGGAGAGTACCTTCCCCGCGCGCGTTGTATCATCCGCGGAAGTTATTGCGCGCGCGCGCAGGCTAAATGCACGCATAGGAGGAGGGTGAAGAAAATAAGAACGTGCGGAATAAAACTCGCGCGCGACCGGAAGTGTCTCAAGCGAAACTTCGCTCATTGCAAGCGCACAGGAATGCCTGCGCGGTGCACGTGTATAGTGGCTGCGTGCACGAGAGGTGGAGATTATTACGAGGCCGGCCACGACCTGACTATGGAATTTTGCGAAAAATTTTTAATATCCACTAGCGTCGATTGCGGGAGGGGAACATACGAAGGATTAAGGTGTTTCGCCGCGGCGTACCTATATTATATGAGGAATTAATCCATAATTAATTTCAAGTTTATTATAGATGTCTAAAGCCAACCGAAATTTTTAATGAAGGCACACTTTCCAGACGTATTTTTTTCTTCTTTATTATGTCACGAAGTATGCGGGAAAAATCGTGTACAATTAAAAACGTTTTTGTCTCACATTTTTTTTAATCTTGAAAGGTGCAGTAGAACGGTTCTGGGGTAAAATGGCTGAGGTTAATGACGGTCTTTTTTTACATCTTCGAAAAATTGAAACCTTAGGAAAAAAACAGACAAAGTCGTTTTTAAGGCACAGCGAAATATTAATGAGACTCTTCTAATCGGCGTTATATTGTAATCGGACGTCTTGCTTACTTCGTTCTTTCATATTCGTACGTGTATCCACACGTAACAATTATTTAGTTTAATATGTTATAAAGCTTGTAAATCTTATATTCTTAGGAATATTTTTAATCGCTTTCTAAGAAAGTATATAACATATTAAATATTTTACACAATTATGTCCATTATTTATGATTAAAGTCTGAATCATTATAAATTATTATTAATCTTTGATTATTAAATATTTTACCTATAGAATGTTATACACAAATAAACCATGTTTTAAATGATGAAAATGGCTCTCAGTAAGTTTATATAAACTATGTAAATATGCTTAGAAACAAAATCTTTACTAAAATTGCGTTACAAATAATAATACTAACCCGATTTATTATATTCTTCATATCTATACTGTAAAACAACTAAATTATTCTATATATTAGCTAATTAAAGGTTTTCAACTTCTCTATTAATAATTTTTCTGTTTTTAATATTAAAATCTGTTTTCATTCTGGTTTTTCTTGTAAACAATTATTATTTATTCTACTTTTTAATAATTTGTAATAACCCCGTCCTTTTGCACACTTTCACCAATTAAAATTAATATTTTACAAAAATATAAGTTTCCAAATAATTTAGTTGTTTACAAATTAAGGTTTATGCAACAAAATGTATCAATTATTATTATTATTTACTATTTTTAAACGAGTGCTGAATATTTGTAGCTCATTAACCAATTCTCACTCAAAATTCCTAGAAAGGGCAGTGGTAAGAATTCTCAAAACTAATTAGGAATTGATCAGGTAGGTACAAGTATGTCCTTTTCGAAAGTTACGGAGTAGTCTATTTCTTACTATAAATATACTGCGAAGGGCACCAGCTCTTCAGTTCCTGGAACGATCCAACATGA